>ML804243.1:102416-163875 GCA_009831015.1 Picea engelmannii | reverse complement strand
GGGGGGGGCTTAACTCCTTTCTTGCTGTAAATTATGTTTTCTCTGGGATGAGAAACTGGTGTCATGATGAAAATAAATGTTTTGACACCATAGTAATGATGAGTGTATGATTATAAAAACAATTGAGAATTGTTTATGTTGCACTCATGAAAACATTAAGGATAATGTGATGGCATGCATAAAGATATGTTAGGACATATCTGAAACGGTTTTATTGATTGGAATGCTATGATACATGCATTTTTATTTAATGTGATGACTAATATAATTGTGATGTGTGTCATGTGTAGAAATAAATTGAAATTGTTGGGAAAGATAATTACCAATGGTAGAAAACCTCAAAGCAGAGGATGAATGCGAGAAGGTTGATGTTGAACCCTTAAATAAAGGGGGGGGGGAACCCTTAACTCCTTTCTTGCTGTAAATTATGTTTTCTCTGGGATGAGAAACTGGTGTGATGATGAAAATAAATGTTTTGACACCATAGTAATGATGATTGTATGATTATAAAAACAATTGAGAATTGTTTGTGTTGCACTCATGAAAACATTAAGGATAATGTGATGGCGTGCATAAAGATATGTTAGGACATATCTGAAACAGTTTTTTTGATTGGAATGCTATGATACATGCATTTTTATTTAATGTGACGACTAATATAATTGTGATGTATGTCATGTGTAGAAATAAATTGAAATTGTTGGGAAAGACAATTACCAATGGTAGAAAACCTCAAAGAAGAGGATGAATGCGAGAAGGTTGATGTTGAAATATTGTTGAGGGGACTTTGGGAGCCCCATGAAGCACTATTGATGAGGTAATAATAAGAAAAAAGAGTGCTAGTAGCCAGAATAGGTATAAAAATGTTCATGCTTGTATGGCATAAGGTATGAAGGGATTTGGTAAGAATCCCTTCTAAAAATATTCCATTATCTTACTGATATGCTAATAATTTTGAGTGGTTATTGTATGCCATTACTACCCAAGTAGGGTAAGATTCAGGAAAGAAGAATCTGAATAATAGATAAAGGAAGTCTATGCCAATCAAGGATGAGTTATAATCCTTGCAAGAAAATGCATGAGTAAGGAGTGCCATGGGTACAATGACCAATCTAGGGAGATTGGGAATAAAGGTGCTCATAGTTAGGTGATCAGAATCTAGACCAGGGGTCAAAATTTAGCCCAAAAATTAAAGTGTTCAGAATTGCTTCACAATGAACGGGTGTGTAGGCCTCATCATCATGAACCCAATGCACTTCAAACGGGGTAAAACGGACATTGAATGAGAGAGATATCGTGTTCTGTTCGATTTGACAAGCAAAAAAATTATTGATTGTACAGTCCGTATATGCAGACGTGGCAAGGTACAACTCACACATTGCAGGTGATGTGGAAAGATGACATGGCATGATGCTGACGTGGCAGGAGATGAGTTGGCAATCGATTGAAAAGACACGTGGGTGAATTATTTTGCGACACGTGGAATTTTATTGGCCAATGGGATAGTGCCACGTGGCCCAGACATGGGCTGCCACGTGGCACAGTATAATGGTTGATTTGATAAAAAATTTATGGAGTCCACGAGGGTTGAACCCTGGACCTCCCACCATATCCAAAGTTTTAGCAAAGTCCTCCCTGCCAATGCGCCACACTTTAGTTCTTAATAAATGTATGATTTGATATGTATTTAAAATTGCTATGGTTTAATTTCTGCGGGGTTCGAGCTAGGGCTTAGCCCCAGCCCCCGATTGTATACATCCCATATGACCCTCAGCACATGGAGTACGCGCGGGGATTTAAACTTGCACACAGATCTCTACCATTAGCGCCCGCCACATGTCACGACCACAACCAACATGCAAACAAGTGCCAATAAATGTGCGAGACGTGGTCACATTGGAACCCACGGGTCCAACACCTCCGCCGGTTTGGGGGCTAGGTTCCCTAACCATGCAACATATTGGCACATTTTGTGGAAATGCACACGTGTGTTGGGTTTATGCATGAGAAATTCCCAGAAGCCAGGTTACTCACACAGGAGTGCGAATTGGCGAACCAGAGACAACAAGCTTGAAGGAGGAAAATGGCAGGAGGCCTAACTTCTTCATCTTTTGGCCAAATGAGGTGCCAAAAAATCCCAACTAGGGGTTTTTGGATGTTCTGAATCCATTGGCACTATTTTCAAAGGCATTTGGAGACTTCTATTATAGGTTTTACACCATTTAAGTTTCAGGGAGCTCTAGGGAGCTTAGGGCCACCATTGAAGGAGGTCATGCTCAGATGAGCCCAAGTCTATTTTTTGTGACTGAATAGTCATTTTTGACTAATTTTTATGCTTTGAACACATTGGGATAGGTTTCGGAGGAATTTGAGGAATTTTACAGGTTTTTTTCCACAAGGAAGCTCGGGGAAGCTCAAGGCCACATGTAGAAGAGGTCATGCTCGGATGAGCCATGGTCCGTTTTCAGAGTTCTATTAGTCATTTTTGTGGTTTTTATGTATTCTGGACCCAATGGTACAATCAGTAAATCCATTGGATTTGAGAAGCATATTGTAAAATAATATTTGACAAACTAATCCCAGAGAGCCTAGTCCATTGATGGAGGCTCAAGGAGATGTAGCCCAGTTGGGGGTGAACTCCTTTATCGTGTTCTTATTGTTGTGAGTTGTTGGTTATATTTTTCTGCATGTTATGTTGTTGTTTTATTTATTTAAACAACATTTAACCTTTTAAATAACCTCACACATAAACACATAAAAGAGGCATAAACTTGACACATAACTTCTCTTGCACAACTAAGACATTGAGCAAGGTCCTGAATTTGATTTTAATGGAGTAGAGGGTGCTTGCATAGAAAAACAAGTAAGCCCCCTATTTTCAGATCAGGTGGTATCAGAGCACAGTTTTTCTCATATGATTTCCATTGATAGCTAGAGATTTAGTTGTTGGTATTATTGTGCAAGTTTTGTGTTGAAGTTTGATATCTTGCAAGGATGGAGGAAGCTTCAAACATTGATAGTTCTCATACATCTTCATTATTCAAGTTCTTTGACAAAGAGAGGTTGAAGGAGTTTGTAACCATGAGAGATATGGTGCAATAGATGTGGGAAGATAGGAAGGAGAGTATTGTCCTTCAAGAGCAGTTGATGGCCATGAAGGAGGAGAAGCACCAACTTCTTGAAAATTTGCATGAGATGGAGACTCAACTCCATGAGGCAAAGGAAACCCTTAACAAGTACATGCATGAACATGAGGTATGTAATGTTGGTTTTTCTTCAAATTCCTCTCAAGATGAATGCTTTGGTGTTTTTGAAAATCACACTAGAGGAATAGGGTCCAAGTTATTGTTAAAAATGGGCTATGAAGGTAGAGGGTTAGGTGAGCATGCACAAGGCATTGTTGAGCCTATTATTGTTGAGGGGAGGCCCAAGTATAGGGGTATTGGATATGAACAGAAAGATGGATCATATTCCAAATTTGAGGACATAAGGGAAACAGTTCCAAGAACAACTTTTGTTGCAAGTTCAATCCCTCAAGCATGCAAAGTTTGTGTTCAAGACAAATGAAAATGTGTGAAACGTGAGAGTTGTGACATCCATGAGGACAAGAACATTTATGTTGGTCTTCAAAAGAGAGCTAGTAACTCTTCAAATTCAACTCCTCAAGAAGGCGATAAAGGTGAATGTTCAAGGACTTTTGTTTCAAGTTCAACCCCTCAAGCATGCAAAGTGTGTGTTCAAGATGAATACAAATGTGTGAAACAAGAGAGTTGTGACAGCCATGAGGACAAGAACATCTTTGTTGGTCTTCAAAGGAGAGCTGGTAACTCTTCAAATTCACCTCCTCAAGAAGGCGATAAAGGTGAATGTTCAAGGTATATTTATGCCTATAATTCGGTTGCTTTTGATTATGTTAAGCATGGTAAATTTGCATGTAAAAATGGCAGAAAATTTCTGTGTACATATTGTGGTTTAGATAACCATCATGTTTCAAGATGTTGGCAAAGATTGGCCACATTCAGGAAACTTTCCAAGCAAAGGCAACTTGAAAAGAAGATGCAAAAGATTTGCACTCACTGCCAGAAGAGAGGTCATCTCATTGACCAATGTTTGACATTGCATCCAACCACTCATCCACAACACAAGAAGCAGATGGATAAAGAGACTAGCAAGAATGGAAGAGGAGATTCCATCATCGATGTGAGTCAAGATGATTCACAAGAAGACGATTTTCAGCAGAAAAAGTCACCATTGAATTGGCTTGGTAAGAAATGGTTAGATTTCTTGAGCAAGTAAGGCTTGCATTTTTCTGTTTGTAGATGCAATTTTCAGCCTTATGTATGCATTTCTGTTGAAAGTATGACAAGTTGTAGCAGCTTATCATAACTTGTATGATGCAAGTTTGCATGTGAATGCGTTTCTATTGAAGGCATTCTTGTTGTTGCACAATTTCGTCAAGAGGATGTAAAAGATGGGTATGATACTCACTTAATGCAGCCTTATAGCTTTTCATTTCAGATATTATGTACCCACGTGTTTTTGGGTTTATGTACTTATGTTTGTACTTGAAGGAGAGTTGAAGAGCTATGCACATGCATGGGATTTTGTATGTGTAAACCATGAACTTTGTGATAGTTCATTATGAGTCACTCATGAATGTAACATGGTTGTGTATCATGAATGTCGACTTGTCATTGGGAATGTCGATATATTTCAAATGAGTCTCGACTTGTGTCGATGTTGTCTTGATGACTATGTTGTGTCGATCATGTTTTTCGACTTATGTTTAGTCGATGGTGTTTGTCGACTTGTAAGTCGATATTGAGTACCCCAAGATGCAGGAAAATGCCATGTACTTTGATGAAGTATAGGATGTGACCGTTATTGCTTGAAGAGAAAAAGACTTTGTTGGCATCATTTTCGGTCTTGTATAAAGTTTGTTTTCAAGATTGATGTTTTTCTTGGGTTGTGACAAGATGTCGCGGGAAATCATTTTGCAGCCATTATAGAGTGGACTATGTTTGATGCTAAAGAGTTCACATGAGGGACTTGATTCTTAGTGGGAAGGCTGACAGCTTTCTAAGCACAAAGAGAACAGTGGGTCGGTAGCAACCAGAGAACAGTTGTTGAGGGACATAGTCAGTTGCAGTGCAAGGCATGTCAAGGTACCTAGGTGATTGCCAAAAAGACTTTTCAAGTAGAATCGGTTGATAGAACTTGGAAGCAGAAGAGTATTGAAGCTCAGGCAGATAATCATCATCTTTTTTGGGTCCAAAAGCCTTTCAGTGGGAAGGTGTGATCAGAATCTGGACCAGGGGTCAAAATTTAGCCCAAAAATGAAAGTGTTCATAATCACTTCAAAACAAACGGGTATGTATGCCTCGTCGTCACGAACCCAACGAACTTCGAACATGGTCAAACGGACATCGGATGAGAGAGATATAGTGTTCTGTTTGATTTGACAAACAGGCAAAAAAATTGTTGACTGTACAGTTCATACATGTTGACGTGGCAGGGTACGAATCACACATGGCAGGTGATGTGGCATGATGCTGACATGGCAGGAGCTGAGTTTGTAGTCGATTGACAGGACACGTGGGTGAATTATTTTGCGACACGTGGCATTTTATTGGCCAATGGGGTGGTGCCATGTGGCCCAGGCATGGGTTGCCGCGTGGCACCATGTAATGGTTGATTTGATAAAAATTTTGTGAATTCCATGGGAGTCAAACCCTGGACCTCCCACCATATGCAAAGTCTTATCAAAGGTGGCCCTGCCAATGCGCCACGCTTTAGTTCTTAATAAATATATGATTTGATATGTATTTAAAATTGTTATGGTTTAATTTCGGCGGGGTACAGACTGGGGCTTAGCCCCAGCCCCCGGTTGTATACGTCCCATATGACCCTCAGCACACAGAGTACGCATGGGGATTTAAAATTGCACATGGATCTCTACCATTAGCGCCCGCCACATGTCACGACCACAACCAACATGCAAACGGGTGCAAAAAAATGCGCGGGACGTGATCACATTGGAACCCACGCGTCCAACACCTTTATCAGTTTGGGGGCTAGGTTCCCTAACCGTGCAACATATTGGCATGTTTTGTGGAGATGCATGTGAGTGCTGGGTTTAGGCATGGGAAATTCCCAGAATCCAGGTTACTCACACAGGAGTGCAAATTGGCAAACCAGAGACAACAAGCTTGAAGGAGGAAAATGGCAGGAGGCCTAACTTCTTCATCTTTTGGCCAAATGAGGTGCCGAAAAATCCCAGCTAGGGGTTTTTGGATGTTCTAAATCCATTGGAACTGTTTTCAAAGGAATTTGGAGACTTCTATTGCAGATTTTACACCATTGAAGTTTCAGGGAGCTCTAGGGAGCTTAGGGCCACCATTGAAGGAGGTCATGCTCAGATGAGCCCAAGTCTATTTTTTGTGACTGAATAGTCATTTTTGACTAATTGTTATGCTCTGAACACATTGGGATATGTTTCAGAGACATTTGAGGACTTTTACAGGTGTTTTTTCCACAAGGAAACTCAAGGAAGCTCAAGGCCACATGTAGAAGAGGTCATGCTCGGATGAGCCATGGTCCATTTTCAGAGTTCTATTAGTCATTTTTGGGGTTTTTATGTATTATGAACCCAATGGTACAATCAATAAATCCATTGGAGTTGAGAAGTAGCTTTTAACATAATCTTTGACAAACTAATCCCAGAGAGCCTAGTCCATTGATGGAGGCTCAAGGAGATGTAGCCCAGTTGGGGGTGAACTCCTTTATCATGTTCTTATTGTTGTGAGTTGTTGGTTATATTTTGTTGCATTTTATGTTGTTGTTGTATTTATTTAAAAAACATTTAACCTTTTAAATAACCTCACACATAAACACATAAAAGAGGCATAAACTTGACACATAACTTCTCTTGCACAACTAAGACATTGAGCAAGGTCCTGAAGTTTATTTTAAAGGAGTAGAGGGTGATTGCATAGAAAAAAAAGTCAAGCCCCTATTTTTAGATCATTAGGACATTGCATGTAATGCATTGAGGAAATGTATGTTTGCATAAGAGGGCAAACAATGGATTTCCCATTAAGGAAGGAGGACCTTCCAATACTCTACTTGAATTGTAGAGATGTTAAAGAAAAGATAATTTTGGGTGGCCATGAGTGTTGGCACCCTGGTTACTAATGAAGGAAGAATGCTTGGGTGCATTCAAGAGAAACGTTTAGTTTCATATGTGTTGATTTGGGATCGTGATAATCCTGTAGTGGGAAGCATAGTCGTGTTGTAAGAGTTAATGAGAATGATTAAACCTATGGTGAAGAGGTTGGTTGAGCTCCAACACACCATGACAAATTGCTTTTCATAAGTATGGAAAACTTGAACCCAATGTGAGGGTACATTGGGTATGAATGTCGCCATGAATATTGGCACATTGATTAAAGTCAACTGATATTTGAGTTTAATTTGGAAAATTTGGTATGTTGAAAGGAAGCATACATAAATAATGATATTTCCTTTTTCTTTGTACCCTTGAATAGATGAAAATGAATTGGATTGTTAGTATGCATGATTTTGAAAAGATAATGTGCATGAAAACTAACAATTTGTTTGGTTGAGGAATGTTGAAATGGCAAGAAGAAAACGGTCTTGGATATGTCAGTGTTGTAAGCATAAGGAAGACCAATTGTCTGTTGTGCCAAACTGCAAGAATGGTATTTCCTTTTTGAGCAAATGAATTTGATTGTTAGTATGCACAATTCTGAAATTGTTTGTGAGCCACTACAAGCGTGCGCTGAAAATATAATGTGCATGAAAACTAACAATTTGTTTGGTTGAGGAATGTTGAAATTGCAAGAAGAAAAGGGTCTTGGATATGGAAATGTTGTAAGCCCATAAGGAAGACCAATTGCCTGCTGAGCCAAACTGTTATGGGAAGGAAATTCCCATACGTGTGAATCTGGTTTCTGTGTGGAACAAATCTGAAAATAAATGTGGGATTTGGAAATTTGTGGGTGACAAATTTGCAAGAAAATTCTAAATTTGAAATTGATGATAATATCTCATAATTTTTGTATACCTGTGATATAGGTGAGATGAAAAAGATATTTCTAGGGAGGACAGATGAAGGTTGTCAAGATGGAAATCATGAAAGAGGCTATTATTGAGACATGAGATCCATGTGGTAATCCATGATCACCCTAGAATATGTTGTGTTGTGGTAACACAAGCCGGAGGGACGCATCGGTAGAGCAAGTCTGATTGACTCGTCTGTTATAAGGCTCAATGAAGTATTTAGAACTCTTCATGTGTGAGAAATCCTTGCAAGGAAATATGGATCACCTGAGGGACTGTATAACAGAGAAGGGGATGCATGAGCCTGGGCCTAGAGGGTGAGAGACCGCAGGGAAGAGGAGAATTTGATAATTCTTATAAACTATTGATTTGGATCATGCACACAATGGGTATGTCAAGGAAAAAGAGTGAGATAAGATAACAAGACAACCATATGGATGCAAATTCACGAACTGCACAGATAAGTATTGTGCTAGATTATGAAATCTTTCCTCTTGAATTTTGCACAACAGTAATATGTTTTCGCGTGAAATTGTGATTAATATGCTTGTTGTCCAAAATTATTGAAGGCACAGTTTCATGTATGCATGTCTATACTTCCAGTTGTTTTGGGTCTCCCAGGAAAAGGGTATGTTAATTTTAGGAGAGGTAGTGTGAGGATGCACAGAGCCTATGCAAGTTGTGTAGAGGTTAAGAACTCTCTAAGTTCTAAATTCCAAGAGAAACGCAAGAAGTGTGCAAACACTTCATTCGAAGTATTTGCAAGCTCATAAGGTATAATGCTCGTAGAATGCAGACCAAGGTCGCAGCCTATGAAAAACATGGTTTAAATCCCTTGTTGAAGGGAATTGGAGTTGCAAAGTACAGAAGAAGCCACAACAGTCATTGATATGGTTGCAAGGATAGATTTGGGTCATTGGATCATACCCAAAAGGATCTAGGCCTCTGGGAGTTCAGAGCTTTGGGACTCCATAGTGTTTTGGGTGATGGACCTCACGAGTTAAAACCACCAAAGGTTAAGACCTACGAAGTCACCCAGTTAATAAATATTAGTAATTATATTAAGTTGTAATTAACATAATATAAACATGTCTCCTTCGGAACTCCGGGATTTCAGAGGTCAAAGAGAAGAATGAGTTGGAGAGCGTAGCCCTGAACTTGTTAATATCCCATATGACCATGACCCAGAACCTCTCAATATGCCCCAAAGGAACTATGCTACCCGAACTTCAGAACCCTGACACTCCGGGGAAAACAAACAGTGTAACAACAAAAGACCTACGAATGTCGAAGTCATGAAGCGACCAGGACCGTCGATTCGAGAATACTTCGAGATCTCTCTTTTGACCGTTGGATCTAGACCGTGGTCAATCCAGCGCTAACCACTTTGGGAGTAAAGAGGAAACTAAACAACAAAACCCTTGAATGTTGAAGTTACAAAGCTACGAGGATCGTCGATTTGAGGATACTTCAAGATCTCTCTTTTTACCATTGGATCTATATCGTGTTCAGTCTGACGCTGACCACTTCAGGAGTAAAAAGGAAACTAAACAAAAAAACCCTCAAATGTCGAATTCACGAAGCGACGAGGATCGTCAATTCGAGGATATTTCAAGACCTCTCTTTTGATCGTTGGATCTACATCGTGGTTAGTCCAGTGCTGACCACTTCGGGAGTAAAAAGGAAACTAAACAACAAAACCCCCGAACACTGAAGTCGCGAATCGACGAAGGCCGTAGATCTACAGTTCCACGTGGACCAATAATGACCATTGGATAGAGTATATTGGAAGGTCGGCCGAAGGAAGTTCAGGACTTCGGAGCTCTAGGAAATTTTGTTGGTCGGTGAAGTAGGATGGTCCCGGAGACTATCATCTCGGAGTGATGTGGCATGTCGATGTCACCAAGGGTGACGTGGACCCATATTATGCATTCCATGTGTCATCCTGATTCATGATTTTCATAGAACTTATGTGCCAAATGGAACTTGACACATGTCACCCGTCGATTGGGCCATGTGTCATCTCCATATTTTTCCACATGTCACCCCCTGGTGCATGGTTTCTTGACCTAATGGCTAATGGGACCCCAGGAGTTTGAGATTTGGGAACTCCAAGAGGCCTATGTTTTTAGAACTTATGCTCCAATAGGGTCAAAGGTCAGAGCTACGTGGCAGGACCTCGAGACTTTGGGATAGTTAGGATACCGAGACTCTATGGTTAAAGCGGTCGAAGGCTCTGATCCCCCGGTTCCTATCTCGTCATTCAATGTGCAACCACGTGTAAGTGTGGACCCTGCGAGAGTCTAGGGACTCTGGGACGTTGGAAATATAGAAAAAATAAGTTAAAAAGGCCAAAGGCCCCGACCAATCTTTCACTTCCCCATGTTATAATGTTTTAAACATAAGAAATTAAATGACTGGGACCCTCTCCGGAACTACGGCGTTTGGGAGAATTGTGTTTATTCACAAATTCATGACGAGGAACTTTTCGCCGAAGTCCGGAGACTTAGGCGTTAACTAATATTAATAACCCTAAGTTCCCTTGGAGATTTAGTAAGGAGTGGGATTTATCTATGTTAATGATTAATTAACTTAGTAGGCCTATAGGAGCTAGAAAAATGTCAACTACTGGTTGGGAGAGTCTTCGTATACTATGATGATGTGGAGTATCAGCTGACATGGAGCCATGTGGTTGTGAGAGACTCTAGTCAATGAAGTCTTAAAAAACTTTGAAGGGCCATAAGTTGTAATCCAGAACGCATATCTGGATAAATTTATAGTCGTTGGAAAACCCTTGATGAACCGAAGATAATGGGACCCTAGTTACAGGGATTTGAGGTGATTGAGAAAAGTGAAATTTTGATGTCCCATCCCTTAAAAAGGTACTTTATGGGTCGGGTGTGTGACAAGGGATGCCAACGTCAAATACATGGAACATAATGGTAAACACATAGTGCACTACATGACAAACACTTAACCTTTTAAAGTGTGCCTTGGATTTCTATCAAGCATTCATTATCCATTTAGGGTATTATCCTTGAGGTGACAATCACGAAGGATGTCACTACACATGGGGAATTCATAGGTTTTATTGACCATGTCTAGATGATTCATGATCAAATTTGAGAAGATGATTCATGATCAAGTTTGAGAAGATTCAAAGAAAAGTTAGCAGAAGAACAAGGCCATGCATGATCAATGTAAAACAAATCACAATTTTGTACATGAGACATAGTCTAGGTTTATTCTTAGAAAGAACACTTTAAGGAGAAATACAAAAAAACTCCTCTCACATATATGTCCCTTATACTATCATTAATAACATCGGATAGAACAAATTCAATTTGTATATACTAGCCTACATGGGCATTCATATAGTACTCAACATGGATCCCATGCAACTCTAAGAACCATCAAATTGAATGGTGTCAAGGAAGAATTTTTTGTACCTATTCACTAAAGTTGGCACGAAATTGGGAGAAGACATAATTCTACACTGCAAAGAGAAAGAAACAAATTGGGGAACCCTTAAACTTTATCATATTGGGTTGAAAGAATAGTCACCCTAGGATGACAAGCCATACACCTTAGGGAAGATCAAATTGAAGTTTCACTAACTAATAGGGGAATTGTTGGGGACCAACAAGTAATAAACAATGACCTTTAATCCTGAAAGGACTCAAATATCAACTAAGTCCATCACTAAAGGAGTTGTGCTAATGAGAAACCTACATGAGAAACTATCTAATGATGGGCATACATATTTGGTGTTTGTATAAGAGGTGGAAAATTACAAATAATTATTAGTGTTTCATATTGTAGTGGAAAATTTTGGGATGGATCAAAGTGGAAAATTAGCATTGTGTTGCAAACACACTAATATTCTAGTCACATAACTCCAGCATTGCGACCTAGTCTCATTGTCTCAAAATTTGGTCATGTTAATACATTGTCACACTATCTTGGTACCCTAACCATGTTGTTGTGGTATATCTATGATACCACAATGTTGGTGTGATGATACTCAAATTACAACATAGAATAACAAGGAGAAACAAAAGAAACCTTCATGTCATTTCATTAATTGAATTGCCACACAAAGAGGCCTACAAGTATAAGAATTTATACCCCGTGAGTATTTTGGTTCTTTATGTGGTTGCTAAATTTGGTTGGATTCCTCCATACCTAGTTTTCATTGCATATTCATTTGTGCTGTATTATTTTTACACCTTATGACATATGGAATATTCTACATATGTGACACTCATTCCCCTCACATTAATTCTTATGCAATTTAATATACATATAATTCCATTTATTTACCTCATATATCTAGCTAGGAATAATAACAACTAAGTGAACATTATATCATTTAAGATAACTAATGATGACCATCTCAAAATGGTAATTATGATTCCCAAACACCCATCCATAATGAACATTTTGTAGACTTCTTACAATCGCTCATGCTTTGACTATCCTTGTCTAGCTTTGAGTGTCTTTTGCACTCCCTTGAATCTATGGTTGCTAGTTTAAGATCTAACTAACCCCACATTTTTTTGATCTACCTGTAATAATGCTAAACAAGTCTCTTGGAATTTTTATTGTCATGACAACTTCACTTTTCATATGTCATCTTCTTGTTTTGTCCCTTCTATTGGTTAGAATAAACACAATGATTTCTCAATCAATTGTGTTTGAGCATCCCCCTATTCTCGTTCTTGGATCATCTGAGTTCAAAAATCTTCATGGGACCCTTGGCTCTCTATTTCTGACCATTTATGGTTCTAAGAGGTATTGAACATATATAATTTCATTTATCTTCGTGTTTTTCATCGATCCAGCAGCAACTATCTGATCCCATACAAGTATTTATCTTTTATGAGTCTTAATAAATTCAATACCTTAATCTCCAAACATCCACAAGATAAACCTTCAATTTCTAAGGGACAAAACTAATATTAGGGCTTACAAATTCAAGAAGATCCACCATTAAACAAAATGATCACTATTGTATTTTACCTTAAATTATAACATCGGGGTTATAACATACCCTCCCTCTCCATTAACGTGAGGGGTTTTTAACACCCCATTAGACCAATAATCAATGCAATATGTTTATTTTGATAATTGTCTTAGCAAACATAAGATATTAATTTGAGTGAAATAATAGAAAATAATATGTAACTAAATTCAACTTCCATACTTTAATTTTATACAAATTAACATCCCCAATCTATTAGCAAATACTATCATTGAACCACTCATTGGAAATTCTTCCAATCATGTTATGCAATGCAACTGGAAACATCCAATTGGGATTTTGTATGAACAATTTATGGTAACCAGAAATCTTAAAGATGAGATGTAATATGCAAACAATTAACATATTCTCCTTTCTATTTATCCCTTTAAACGCATATTAGAGGAGGAGAGAACCCAAAGGTGGTCTCCAAATATAATACAATATAATAAAATTTCCTTTGAACTTTAGAAAGTTCAAATTCAAATTATTTTTTTACTTTTGAGGGGTACTCTCTTCTCTACTTTAGGTGCAACTCTCCACTTGGTGCTTTCACTACCAATGTATTCACCCTCCATAAGCACTCGATGTGATTCACACTTGTGTCATTCTCCATTCTCCATACACACTTTTGTTCATAGAATCACATCATGATTACTACTACCATGCAACTTGTCATATCGTTGGACAAAGAATACTCCCCAAACGGAGGAGCACCAAAATAAACTTTGTCCATCACAGGGCATTCACAACATAATATATACTCACTACAAATATGCCAATGTTTATATGCTACAACAAAGAGCCCATATAAAAAAATTCCTCACACCATGAGGAGAGGGTCACTCTCTTATGTAATTCCTCAATTCATTATAACAATTGCATACTTCCAGGGTTTCCATTATAACAAAAAATACTATGCATTTGTAAGAGATCCCATAGACCAATTTGCTTCACACCATGAGGAGAGGGCCACTCTCTTATATAATGCCTCAATGCACTATAACAATTTCATACTTCTAGGGTTTCCATTGTAGCAAAACCTACTACACATATGCAAGAGAAAAATTAATTAACAAGAAATATCACTACAAAAGAGGTTGATTTCCCGGTACAGTCAAAATAGTGTGATTGTTAAAAAATAAAAGTCACATTTTCACAACCATTTTTGCAACACCTCTCTCATGGTTTTTGGTGCAAGCATGGATAGGTGTTGCTCTCTACAATGGTTGGGATGTCTCAAACTTTTCATTTTCATTGTGCACAACATCTTAGTCAAGTTGTTTTCTTCTTTCTCTAGATGTGAACTTAAAATTATTGTTCACGTAATCACACAATAAGACACACAACATTTCCATGGCTCTCATAGCTCCTAGTCAAAGCTTCAAAAACAAGAGCTCACAAAATAGGCAATTTTCCACAATGCTCACACAAACACAATAATCCAAAGCTTCCCATGGTTATGCATATACTCTTATGCACCAATAACATGCATAGTTTCTCTCATAGAGCAAGGGTGGTGTTGATGGGTCCTAAATCCATTGATTCAACAGTAGGAACCAAACCCACCACCGAGGCCCAATTAGACTATGTAGCATTTAATAGTGGAATGGTTCTCCAGATCTTGCAATCCAACCAATTTTTTCGATGGGTTTTATGTTTTCTTGTGAAGGCTCTTCCTTTAGTTCGGACTATCTCTTATGTATTTCTTATATGAGATGTAAGCCAGTATAAACCAACTTTGAAAAAAAACAGGACAAAGTTCTAACTACTGGGGAAGAGGCTGAACTTGGGATAACCCGCTACTCAAGCATGCAGACAACAATTTTATACCATAGGCCTAGTACTAATACATTAACCATGTGAGCATCCAATTACTGTATGAGAAACTAATTACCATAAATAAAACACATATGTGATAAGGCAATGGAAAGCAAAATAATTCACCTACTTAATCATCCATCACATAATAACACCATAATTCATCTTCATCATTAAAGTAAAGAACAACAAAATATTGCACCAGATAACTTGACAATAGATTAAATAGCTCTTACTCATTATAGCATCATTCATGAAACGAGATAGGAAATAGTTCTTCTCCACGTCCAATCACATGCATTTGATGAAAATAATTTTGTCTCTGGTCCAGAAGGACTTCTATATTAACGGTAGCTCGGAAATAATTCTTGACAAAACAAAAACAGAAGAGTTTCTTGCAACAACCATCGACCCCTAACTAATTGGTCGATGTTCTTATTTATAACATAAACTTCAACTGAAAATAACGGTTAAGTGTAGTTTAAACAAAACAAAATTCACCACATGGCGTCCTCTTCTAACAGTCTATTTAATAGTCAACTCAAGATATCACCTGAAAGGGTGACTTTTCTCATACTCCGGCCAACTGATAAACAACTCCTTGCGAGTTTGGGCCCATTGAAATCTGTGTTGCTCCATCGGAGCCGCGTAAATTCCTCTGACCTCCACTGCATGTGCTTGGTACTTCACTAGACGGGTGTTTAATTGTTGTAGCACAGTCTGAGATCTAATTGGATGTTCCATAAATATTTTCACTTATCCTGGCATTGTGTCGGTCACCTTTGCCAACTCTTCGACCCATCATAAAAATTGCTTGGTATGCGATTCGACTATGTCGCACAAGTCGACGAAGTTGTCAGGGTTGTCGAAATCGGAGAGTCTAATATCCTTTATTGCTTTGTTAATTTTCCCCCAATGTTTCTTGCATTTGGCACACTGCTCTTGAATTTCTCGGTGTGGTTCCTGAGACATCTTAGCCCAATACCCAGATGATCACTTCATACGATCAAGACTTCTTTTTCCCAGCATCTGGATGTCGTGTTCTTCTTTATCTCGGCCCTGTTGAACTGCATCAATCTATTCGAGTCTCTCCATGGCTTGTTTCACCCTTTCATGCCACTGCTCCATATCCTTGCACGTTGTGAGTGCCATGAGAGTGTCTTCTTGGAGCTCAGCTATCTTTGCAGTAGAAATTTGCCTCCTTTTTTGAATTGGCTGTAAGCTTCCTCGAACTCACTTCTCAGGTATATCATGGTCTGAGTGGCACCCTGATAGTATTCATCCAGGTGGCGCAAATGTTCTAGTTCCTTCAGGGCAGCGGCCAGCTCCTTTTCATCTCATTTGGCTCTATCCAGGGTGGCATCCAAGAGTGCCATCCCCACACCGAGGAGCTCAGATGTTCTATCATTTTCTGTGTTTATCAATTTTTCCTCTGTAGTGATGAGGATGGAGTGATCCAATGTGATCCTCCTTTTCTTTGTAGTTCTCCAAACAATGGCCTTCCTCTTTCGATCGTAGGAGATCGCATAAATATCGGCTACCTCATCCACAAGTTTGGGAATCTGTTGATCACCCCATGTGAGTGTGTTTTTCAAATTTCCGGTGGTGTATACTTGTTCAAGATCGGGTTCTTGAACTTTCTCGTTGTGCTCCGAAGGCCCTACCTCCACCTATCTCTTATCAGGGATCTGAGTATCGAGCGGAATAGAGGCATTGGGAAAAGACTCGATACTTAATTGTTCATTGGTTGTTGAAACGTTGATTTCCTTTAGTGGGGATCCTTCCCTTAGCTCGTCCAGTTCTGACTTGTCTTTCGGATTGTCTGCTCAGGTCTCTGGCATATCAGGTCTCCTCGTGTCGAGGCCACTTTCGGCTTCTTTTTCTTTCTGTGGGATCTCCTGGGTTTGGACCTCGGGATTAGGAGAATAAGTCTTCTCAGGTCCCTTTTCTTCTTGGACATGCACAGGGGTCCTGCGAGATGCCTTCGGGCTTTCATCATCACTATATATATTTATAAACTCGCTCAAAGGATTAGGCGTGCTTGTTTCCACTAATACCTGGCCTGTCTTTGGTTGAGTCATCACACCTACTAGTGATCCAGCTGATGGCATTGTGGATTTAGGGTCATCTGACCCATTGATGTTATCAAGGTTCATGAAATCAGGGTTGCTTAGCCTCGCCGGGATTTCTTCTGGGCTATTGATCAGAAGCCTTGGAAACCTGATGAGGTTCGGGTTATCCCACATCTGATTCATTATCTATTGGGCTTGTTAATACATGAGTGACCCTCTCTCCCATGCATCTTGAGCCTTGGGGAAATTCTTGTCATGTATCGGGGTTACCTGGGAAATCTTTGTTGTTTTGGTGGCTTCTTGAGGAGCTTCCACCGCTTTGACTGATTCAGGTGCTATCCTTTCTTCGCTAGCCCTAAGGATTTCTTGACCCGATTGTTCCAAGATTGTTTCTTACTCATCCCAACTCATGGCCTTAAACCTGGTTGCTATAGGTTCAGTCATCCTTGCCACGACCTCATCCTAGCTTTGAGCATTTTCGGTGAAGATATCATCCTCAAACCTGTCATGGGCATATGGCCAATAGGATGATACCTATGAAGCGTGCTTCAGGACCAGACCCTTGGGGTCCTGCTTGCGAAAATAGCCAGTCTGGAATCAAAACTCCAATTGGATTAACCCTTTTTGCTTGGCCTACATGGTGTCCTTTACCATGTAGAAACCAATATGAAACCCATAGGGTATGAATGCTCACTTCTTATCCTTTACTAAGGTAGAATTATACCCTTGCAGGATGGTTTGATAACAAATTTCCCCTACTACTAGTCGATCGGGGACATATACAGGTAACAAATGGGGTGCTTTGGTGGCACCGAAAACCCTGATGTAGGTATCACGCTCATCTAGATACCAATGGCCAACTTTCTATACAACCTTTTTGGATACATCTGACAACGTTGGGCACTCTTTCTTGAACAACAAGAAATAAATACGTGCGATAAACTGATCGCAAATGAGAGAGTAGGATTTCTTGTACCTGTTTTCCCACAATATGTTGAAATATACATGGACCGGAAGTTCGGAGCCGTGTCAACTTAAATTCATTCCAGCAAATATGTTCTTGGAACATATGACATACAATAGATAAGAAGCCATATAAAAGGATGGGGTTTCTCCTTCTTTCGGCGTTTGAGCCTGTCATATGCAAGTGCTCAGTTGTTTGGAGATGATGGCACCCTAGTTGAAATCTATTCCAGAAACGGCTACAGTATAAGCTAGAGGCATCCAAGCCCTTGAAAACCTGAAGCAATCTTTCTCCCCATGCAATCAACAGAGGAGGGCCATGAGATATATGTAATGCTTTCTTAGGTTGATTGTCGAGTACCAGCCAAAGGTCCGATTGGTGAAATTTTTATCCTCTCTCCACCAGGAAGCCATCACCTTGTTGGTGTCATGTTTCTCATAGAAACTCAAAACAAAATCAGTGTTCAACCGCTCCTCCAGCTCTCTAAGCTTGTAGTAATTTTGAACTTCCACTGGGAGGAAAACCCCGACACACTCATCGTTGTCATCATTAATCAAACATATTTGTGTGTCAGTGTGATCGATAAAACATTTCAAGAGTTCGATGCAGGGGAATACCGGATTCCTTCTCGCCACCATGTGCAGATACGCCTTTCGAACATTCAGGAGGACTTCATCGTCAAGTCTTCTCGTATCAGGATCGTTGTGTGGGGTATATTCGAGGAATTCCTCCCACTTTGTTTTCTTGAAAAGTTCTTCCCAACGCAGGAATACTGTCTTGGTCCCAATGTTCGCCTCTCTGTCTCCAAAGGCTGGGGGTTGAATGAAATCCTTCTTAGTGGTTGTTTTGATGACGGGCACCAGCTTTGGAGAAAATTCCAATTGTCTTGAAACCACTGGGGAGGAACCTTCTCCCACCTCTCATTCTTGTAGCTTTGGTGCTCTTGGGGATTTCCTGGTGGTGGGTTTCTTCAGAGGCATCGTTCCTGCAACCGAAAACGATCCTTTAGGCAAGTTCACATAGTAACATTGGATAAAAACGTATGAAATGAAGTATAAAACATATATAGACTGGTACATACCTATAACACTTACTAAACTATTGTTTAATACTCACTAGACCTTGGAAGCTATCCCTAGACTTCTCGTCTCACTCCTCTGGGTATTCCGAACACCTTCGCGCACAAAATAACCTTGTTTACAATGACTCAAAAGAATATAATGAGAGAGATCCTACCAATGGTATCAACCAGTTAATACGAGTAATGGGTGAAATTCAAAACAATCTACCGTCGAATCTCTGCAAATAAATTCTACGTGGGCTGACGGCGGAGGCGCAGAGAGAGATGCATTGTATCGGCATGTTCAAACAGTCCTTTTGATTCACGCATGAATTAGCAACTAATGTGAGATTCTGGAATTAATTAATCCTTTAAATGTGTCGTATATAGCATATCTTAGAGCTAAAACGTCCCATCGCGTTGTTTTATTAGTGGGCAGATCAGGAATCGGCGATAGCCTTATGCATGTTTCCGTCGGTATCCTCCTGGGAAAACTTCTGACGCCAACAAATTTCATCGTACGATGTTGACGTGGTAAAACTGGTTTGGGGTGCGACGTGGGTCTCAGGAGTTAGTAACGCTTCCAGGGAAAACTAGATCGTATGTCTGATAACTTGGGAAATGACAGATGGTAACAGAGGACAAGTGGTTTGACCATATATCTCAGTCAGAGTCGTGTCTTTCAACAGAAGATGTGCATTAAAATAAACCTGGGATTGTCGAGGCCGAAACATATCAGGATCGGTGATTGGGGGTCGAGTTATCACGTTCTCCACAGGATATCCTTCTAAAAACTCGTTGATGAAGGAATTTATTGGGGATCGGCTCTCAGAGATAGTTCCATCGCATAGTTCCTTTGTGGGTTATCATACTCAAAAACCCCCGATGTTGAAAACGTTTCGGAAGTCGTCGATCAGTGATATCATTTCATTCTTCGTGAGCGCTTACTCTTTTAGTCATTCGTCGATGCTGAAGGGATCAGTCATCGGCGATATTCTCGGTGATGCTTGTCACAAAATAAATCTTGCGTCTGTCGACGCCGACGAAGATCAGGACTTGACATCCTTGGTTCTCTCTAGCGTTTTCTTTCACGCTTAATCCTTTCCGATGCTGAATTCCTTAAGCGCGTCGAGGAAAGTTTTGACTGTCAATTCTCTAATTTAGATATTATTCTTTTAAGTTAATGGTTTTGATATGTCCAAGCAAGATTTTAAAGACTTAATGAGAATCAAAAAATTATAAGCAAAGGCAACATTTTTCATACTGAATTCGAATTAGGCAATGCCAAAAGATTAAGTGATACCCAATAAGTAAAATTTGACATAGAATTTTTAGGGTGTGTTGAGTGCTCAACAAATGGCGATTCACTGGGCGAAAGAAGAATCTTTGTTCTTCCTTCATGCTCGGATGATATGAAAGATGGTGGAGGACCTTACTAGTTTTAAATCGGAGACTCTTTTACCCTTATTGAAATCCTTTGGTTGATGCTTCTGGCCCTGCCTGTGGGGTTTTTAACCTTTATTCCTCCTTCTTTTCCTGTAACCCTAACTCATGCCCTTTTTACAAAATCCTAGTAAAGAATTCACTTGGCAAGGATACTTTACTTACCTTTATCCACTTGCTTCGGTGTTGCTCTGCTGCCAGCGAGCATCCATAGCCCTGGTAGAGTCACCCCGACATCACAGACCTTGTTGCACTGCCAACGAGCGTCCATAGCCTCGATGGAGATATCTACATACCCCCCCCCAACCGTAGTCCTTTCCATATGTCCTTATTTCCCTTAAGGTATTGCCAAACCACTAAGTAGACACTTCTGACATTTCTCCTAAGTTGTTCATTTGCACAGGTTAGATAGAGGACTCTTCAAAGCAACTGCAAGTTCCTGAACGCTCCTTGTGTTTCTATGTGAGCGATGAGTTAGGAACAGAGTTCTCTATGTCACATGATTTAAGGTCGCCCATTGTCTTGCTAAACACAACTTTAAAAAGTGCAGAAATCTAGAAAGAAAAAGAAAACAACAAAAAATGCATTTTGCAATCATGAAAACACACATACAAAACAAAACAAAAAAATATTATTATTTTATTTTTATTTTTTTTAATTGGAAATATTGTTTGAGGGATTAACCATTTACTGGGAGGGCGTCAGGTTTCCCCCTTAGAATTTTTAATCGATAATTGCCTGCCCCAATCTTCTCAACCACCTAGAAAGGTCTAAGCCACAAATTCTGAAACTTAGAATGCTTCCCTTTTGGCTCATTTGCTCTGTCCCATTTTAGGACTAAGTCTGCTACTTCAAAAAATTTCTCTCTAGCCTTATTCTTATCAAACCATCTTTTCACTATATGTTGGTCAGCTAGAAATTTTGACTTAGCCTTTTCTCTCTCTTCTTCTAGCATGAGCAAAGTATCAATTTTTGTTGTGTGACCGATGAGGGTTCCCCGTTGGAATCTTGGGCTAGTTGAAGAGATGAAAGATAAAGCTCATTTGGGATAATGGTTTCCTGGCCGTAAACCAGAAAGTACAGGGAATTTCCTATAGCTTCCTTGGGTGTGACCCTATCGGCCCACGGAGCGTTATGGAGTAGATTATGCCAATTCCTTTGGTTGTCTACAACCGTCTTCTTTAATATTATCACTAGCTTATTATTGGTTTATTTTGCCACCCTATTTCCCTATGGATAATAATTTGCAGAGTACCTAATTATGATTTCTTTGTCCAGAGAAAACTATGTCAATCAGGTGGAAGAAAAATAAGTTGCATTGTCGAAAAATAGGACAGAAGGAACATTGAACCTTGTAATTAGTTGTTGCTCTATGAATTTGATTACCACCTTCTCGTTTACATGAATCAGAGGGATGGCCTCTTCCCATTTCGTGAAATAGTCGGTGGCAGTAAGTATATACTTGTGTTGTTTTGAGGAGCTCGGGGTAATCTCTCATATGATATCTAACCCCCATTTCTCAAAAGGCCTAGAGACGGTCACTGCTTGGAGTGGGAATGTTGTTCTCTTCTCCCTCCTAGTGCTTATTTGACAAGTGTTACAGTTCCTAGTGTAGGTGTGCGCGTCTTTGAGAAAGGTGGGACAATAATAGCCAACTCTCAGTATCTTATGAGCAGTGGTGTTTCCAGCGAAATTTCCACCGACAGGGCCATCATGGCGCTCCTTCATAACTTTGCCTACCTCTTCACGTTCGAGACATCTTAAGAGTACCCCATCATAATTAATCCGAAATAGTACCAAATTTATGAGGTGATATTGTGCAGACTTTAACCTGAGAGCTCTCCTTTCCCTAGGGTTGAGATTTTATGGACAAGTCCCATGGTGTAGGAGATAAGTTAAATTCTCATACCAAGACTCTGGCCCTGGGGAAATGTATGAAGCTTCACCACAACATAATTCCATTTCATTCTCCCATCTGGAATCTTGATTTAATTGGTCCTGGGCTGTTACACATTATTTTCATCACCACTATGACCGTTAATAATGTAAACCTATATGTTTCCTTCAAAGGGGTCAATGGCCTGAATTCCTGAAGAAAAAAGGGAAAAGAAATTTGTCTAAGAGAAGAAATTGGATTTTCCTTTGTAAAAACCCTATTAAGGAGGATTTACGTAGGTTTCTCTATACATAGGGTGCAGAAATGCCTGATTTCTGCAGGTTGCACTATAGCTAGGTCACGGAGTTTCCGCAGGCTACATTACAGCTAGGGTGCGGCGGCCTTCGTACGTGGGAAAAATGAGCATTTTCTCTATGCTTCTAGAAGGAGAAGATTCTATGGTAAGGTGGCCTCCAAATGGTTTGGATCTTAATCGCTTTCATGATTTAGTGGGATCATCCTAACCTCCTTACCTTCTCCTCTTCGACTTATAAAAGGAGAGGAGCTCTCATGGAGAAATTTAGTTGCATTGAGCTAGAACTTGATTGAGTTGAATTTGGCTTGAGATTATTAGCTTGGTTAGATTGGCTTTGAGCTTTTCTTTGTCAAGATAGATTGTGAGTAGCTATCAGATCCATGGTCTCAGAATACTTGGAGAAAGAAGTGTGTGGGAAGAAAGGAATTGTTGGAAGGAACCTTACGACATCAAGGCATCTGGTTGTAATCTCTCTTCCTATTATTAATATAATACAGCGGCATGCTTCTTTCCCATAGAATTATCTTTATTTTATTGTGTAATTCCTTAATCATATGCATAGGTTGTCATTGAATATATTCTCTCTGCTTTCACTTTGGTTGGTTTGTGTCTCACTGCAGAATCAATATCACAAGAGCACCAGAGCAAAGCAGGGACAACAAAGACATAAGGAAGCGATATTCAAAGGTATGTCACTCATCCTTTCTTTGATGATAGATTCAATGATTAGAGACTAGGGAAAGTGCCATGTTCTGTCTCGTTTTGTTCTAGATCTAGGTGGATCTAGGGAGATTAGTTTATGTCCGCATTTACCGATTTATCCTACAACAAAATTGGTGACTCCACTCGGGACCAGATTGTTTTCCTAGTCTGTCTTGCTTTCTTGCTTTGATTGCTTGGTTTCTGTTTTCTGAGTCACTAGGAGATCCATCTTGAATCTTTGACTGTTTAAATTCACTGGAAAACCTTCTTAATTTTTAATTTTTTCCATTTTTGTTTGATTTCCGCACCCTGCTTTGAGGGATAGTATGGCGACTAGGGATTTCCGCACCCTACCTATTTAGACCAGTGTGGAAACTTTGCACCCTACCCTTTTTTGGCCTGCGGAAATCATGGATTTTCGCACTGTGTTAGTCTACAGCCTGAGGAAATTGTGAAATTTTTTATTTTTGATGGTTTTTTCTTTACCCAGACCTTAGATTTGGTTTTGGGGTGAATTTTTGGGTTTGATTATCATTTGTTTACCGTCTGCTTGAAAATTTTGAATCTGCTTTCAGCCATCTTTGCATTATTTTTGCTTTGTTTGCTTTTGAAAGATTTCATCTCTTTCTTTGAGTGTCTTTCAGTTACAAAGCATCGTTTTTCTTTAGAATTGTTTGGTGAAAGAACTTATTTTTCTTTTATTGAATAATTCATGTTAAAAGAGAAAATTTGTTTGGGTTTCTTTGTTTTATATAGATCTGTTATTGCTTTTAGCTATCTTTAAAACAAAAAAAATTAATTTCTTGCTTTACATTACATTGGGGGCATCCTTGCATTTGATTTCTTGAAGATATTGATATTGATGAGTTTAATATATTTTGGGACATTGTGCATATGGGAATGATAAATGTTTTCTTCTTCTCGTAGCATAGCTTTCATCGAAATGAAAATATTGCATCTTCATCTCTTTGCATAACTTTTGAGTCGGTCAAAACACCTTATTGTCCACACCATTTTCCTTTTGAGTAACAACGGCCTTAAAAATAAAGCGCTTATAAAAATTGATTAGACATTTTTATATTTTCTGGTAGCAAACCTACATTAAATTAGTTGTAGGGATTTGGAATAGGTGTGAAAGATAACTTTCCAAAGATGCAAACAAACATAGGATCCTAAGTTAGGGAGCGGTAAATCCACTTATTACATTTTTTCCTGGGAAGCCCTTCTCACACAAGGGTCAATCACGAGGTCGCATTGAGACTAGCAAAGTTACTCACCCTGCTTTGTTGGTCTTGCTGTAGAGATTGCATGTATTATGGGGGTCACTTGAAGGTATACCCTCAATGATGAGTGCAATCCTTTCAAGTTGATTTCGAGCCAGATACCCTGCCTTTGTGCGTGGATCGGACTGTCGATTGTTTCCCCGAGGATCACTGTAGTAATTGGTAACCATAGTGGTCTATCTCTCTAGGTTCTTTACACGAGGTTACTATGGAGCGGTAAGTCTTCACGGTACCTGGAATCGACGTTGGCCAAACTCACTTGGGCTCCTTGGAGGGTATACCCACGATTATGTTTGGGAGATTGCACCAAGGCGTAAGTCCGTTAAGAAGGTCATCAAAATAACTTTTCCACCCGCTCTATCTCAGCACCTTCTTACATTGTTCCCGCGACATTGGATTTCATCACCAACTAATGTGCTCATTGTGAGAAGGTTTTGTTTGCTTGCTTGCTTACTAGATTTTTAGCGTGTGTAGTTTGTTCTCCCAAGCAGACTCTAGGTTGGATTTTTATTTAATGGCATCAGTTCCCGGAACGACCAATGAAAGAACCCCTGTTCCAGAGGAAACTTTTGTTTTTCCTTCTTACGGGAACATCGGTCCTCCTCACAT
Organism: Picea engelmannii; assembly: GCA_009831015.1. Lineage (NCBI taxonomy): Eukaryota > Viridiplantae > Streptophyta > Pinopsida > Pinales > Pinaceae > Picea > Picea engelmannii. The sequence continues at coordinate 138,624 of ML804243.1, read as the reverse complement.
CGCTACGGTTAGCCTTCCAGGTCTCACAATTGGATTACTAGTATGGTTTTTTTCCACTCAAGTAATCCCGAATGCAACTTGTGTTTCTGTTGCAAGCACTTCCCCCCAAGAACATCAACCTCATGTTGATCCTTCGCCTTCTTCACCAGTAAGATCTTATTCACCTTCTCCACTTGCAAGGTCTTCTTCCATTTCATCTTCTTCGTCGAGTGAAAGATCTGAAGCTACTAACTTGGTGGATAAGAAGAAGAAGAAAAATAAGCAAGGGTCCAAACTTCCAACCACTGTCGGACATGTTGGAAAGAAGCCAGCTATTGTTAATCGTGTTTGGAGTGTTGATGATACCAAGATCACCCAAACAACCCATAAGCCCAAGTACCCTTATAGGCTTTGTAAGGGTAGCCATCTTCTTAAGGATTGCTCTAGTTTACCCAAGGTTATAGAAGCATGGTCTACACACCCTCGCCAACCCATGTCATCAACCTCTGAACAACATGCTGATGACCTCCCGTCAACTAGTCATGATACAGTTGGGAAAAATAAAAGTAGAGTCAAGTTCACGTGCATGTTATGAAAAGGGAGTCATCTAACTCACCTTTTCCCTCGTATGGACGAAGCCTCGAAATTACTGGAAGATATAACTAGTTCCCAGCCTCAACTTCCAGCTGCTTATCGCAAGCTTTCTCTCAACCCACTTGTAGTTCATGGAATGATCAATCCGGTTCCCCCATCGGTCAGCCCAGTTGATCAAGAAGTCAATATGGTCACATTCTCAGTTGAACCAGTTGACCAAGTGGTTGATCCAATCCAATCCTCGTTCAATCCCACTCTCATGTTAGAGAGTGAAACCCAAGTGGTCAATCTGTTTCCACCCGTCGACCCCAATCTCCCCTTGGAGAATGAAACTGAAGTGGTCGATTTGATGTCATTATTAGTCGATCCTATTCTCCCACTCGAGAGTAAACCTAATACTACCCACATTTTTCTCGTTGATATAGACTCTACCATGTCGGGGGGTATTCCTCCTTCTCCCATGGAACCTCCTCCAAGTAATGAGGACATCCATTTTGATTGGGGTGTGCTAACCAGACCTCGTCTTCCCTCTCACATTCCTTTCCATATTACAGTATAGGTTTGTGGTTGGGACGTTCCTCAAACGTTGATAGATGAAGGTGCGTTCGTTAGTATTTTTTCCTCTCTTGTTTGGTAAGATTTGGGTTGTCCTCATCTTGTGCCAGTTACGCAAAATATGTTAGCTTTTAACAGAAGAACCAGTCAACCTTTAGGTACCCTTTCTCAGTTTCTTGTAACTTTGGGAGAGAAAATTGTCTTTATTGGTGTCATGGTAGTCCAAGATCCCTTGGATTTTGCTTTACTCCTTGGGCGAGATTTTGTCTATGCCATGAAAGCTATTGTGTCCACTCCTTTTCATGTGATATCTTTCCCTCACGATGGAAGAATTGTGACTATTGATCAACTTTCATTCATCGGTACTGATTGGATTACCTCCCTTAGTGGTTCTTATATGCAGATGGTATCGCCCCTACCACAGGTAAATTATGTAGCATTTTCTCTCATGCCTTCCACTGCCAATGACAATGAATTGGATTCGGTAGTTGACATGGTGACCTATTCAGTAGGGCCATTGGAGCCTGACCTCCTTACCCCTCTCGCGACCCTCGACATGTGTTCCTTCCAGAGTGTGCTTTTTCCGTCAAATGAAGATCTCTTGGAAGCCATGACCGAGTTTTGTCCCTTAACGTGGTGTAGCTTCGAGCATGATTTTATGATTTCGAGCTCGTTAAAAAATGAAAACAGCTTTGAGCATTGTTTTCTGATTTCAATCTCGTTATAAAATGAAACCAGCTACGAGGATAGTTTTGGCATCTCTGTGGAAACCTCGTTAAAAAATGAAACAGAGGTTACAAGCATAGTTCTTCTCCTATGTCAAGCTCATTAAAAAATGAAACAAAATCCCCCTCTTTGTTTGAGTCAAGTCCTTCGTCTAGTATTTGAATCTTCCTTTCATTCGTCTTTGCAGTTGGATGAAATGAAGCTTGGGTGACAATGCTTCCAGCCTCTGGACTTCATGTTGAAGTTGTGCCACTACCTTCTTCAGCCGGGGGCTAAGTACCAAGCATGCATTGGGAAGTTGCAAGCATAGTTTTTTTTGGTTCAATCTTGTGTAAAAATGAAACCACCTACCTCAAGCATAGTTTTTTCTGGTTCAAGCTTGTGTAAAAATGAAATCGCCTACCTCAAGCATAGTTTCCTCTAGTTCAAGCTTGTATAAAAATGAAACCAAGTCCAAGCTAGTTTTGGTTAGTTTTTAAGCCTGTGTAAAAATAAAATCTATCCCAAGCATAGTTTTGTTTTGGTTTTAAGATTGCGTAAAAATAAAAACAATCCTGAGCTTAGTCTTTGTTCTTTCTCATGCTCATAAATACATGAGAATAAGTTACCAAGCTTAGTCTTTGTTCTTTCTCATGCTCATAAATACATGAGAATAAGTTACCGAGCTTAGTCTTTGTTCTTTCTTGTGTTCGTAAATACGTGAGAATGTAACCGAGTATACTTTTATCACTTTTTCAGACTTGTAAAGGTTATACGGAAAAGGAAACCCCCTGGAGTTCCCTTTAAGCTCTTTTCAGACTCTCTAAACATGAAAAGATTGTCGAGCGATCTTGTTCTTTTCACGTTCGTTAAAGTATTTGAAGAAAACGTCTGTTGAGTGATATTTTATCTCTTTTTTGGTCTCATCAGACTAACTTACGAAAAAGGACTTTTTGGAGTTTTCTTTAAGTGTTTTTCAGACTCTATAAACATGAAAAACCCTCGAGTTTTTTATCTTTGGACTCGTTAAACAAACATCGAAAAACCCACATGGGACCGAACCACTCCTTCTTAGGGTTCGTTAAACATACTCCGAGGGACTCGTTCGAAGGATGAGCTTACATCAACAAGCATATGTTATCCTCCTCGATCTTGTGTAAAAATAAAGAGATACTCGCCAGAAATGGTGGGGGAAAAATTGGGAAAGAAATGTGTATAAACATGTATTCTATGCAAGAGTCACCTTTGAACACGACACCCTTTCACTCCCTTTGTGTATAGGTTGGTAAATCCAGTTGTCTCTTGATCATACTCCTTTATAAGATTACAAATTGGTCTGTGATCCCTTTTTCTTGAGTTAGTTTTTCCAAGACAATTGTTGTGTCGTCAATATGTTCAAAGAGAAGGTCAACCCGGAAAAGCCTTCTATTGCGTCGGCCATTTATGTAGTCCTTAAGCCTTCTATTGCGTCGACCATTTCTGCAGTCCTTAAGCCTTCTATTGCGTCAACCATCCCTAAGTCAGTCCTGAATCACTGGTTACTTTGATCTACATCAAATCTTGTTACCCGATTTGTGTCATTGATGGAGGATACATTAAGGCCCTCCTGTGACGAGTCTTTTCCTGTCAACTTCAACTCATTATCCAGGAATTAGACTTAGAAACTAATTGATACCTTGGAACTTGCATGCTTCAATGGCAGGTTTCCTCGCTTTCGACAGTGGGTTTTCATTATTGACCCCTGATTGGGATATTCCACCGAGTGTTCGACCTCAGATCTTTGATTCACATTCATTGGATTGTACTAGAGTACCTTGGGAGTCATTGACATTAATGGTGATTTCCCTCGCACTTGTTAATGGTATACACCAATGATCGGTAATCAAGTGCTTTCTACCATGTTCGACTTCAGCACCTGTAATTGCATGGTTAGGTTCGTACTATAGAGTGGTGGAGATGAAGACGCTGAATCTTTCCTCACAGATTCAGGTTGTGTTGGAGTATATTCAGTTTGTACTGTTGCATAGATCAACATTGTATGTCTCATGTCTATGTTCAAATTTGAGTCTTTAACACATATATCCACAGTGTATTTTTGGTGGCTATGTTCAGATTTGAGTCATAATGGCATGGATCCACAGTGTATGTTTGGTGGCCATGACCTGTCTTACTCGACATGGATCTTTGCATGTCACCATTTATGCTTTGATTCATTAGTATTCTGAGTATGGGAATGCCTACCTCAGTGATGATATATTATTGTATTGTATTTTATTTTTTGTTGGCAAGTTTTCGACCAATGAGTTCCTTGTTCCCTACACACACTCGACAAAGTATATCATCTATCACTCTGTTCTAACTTCATACTTTGGGGGTCTCTTTGTTACACATTATTTTTATCACCACTATGACCGTTAATGATGTAAACCTATATGTTGCCTTCAGAGGGGTCAATGGCCTAACTTTCTGAAGAAAGAAGGGAGAAGAACTTTGCCTGTGAGAAGAAAATGGATTTTCCTTTGTAAAGACCCTATTAAGGAGGATTTCCGTAGGTTTCTCTATACATGGGGTGTGGAAATGCTTGATTTCCATAGGTTGCACTATATCTATGTCGTGGATTTTCTGCAGGCTGCATTACAACTAGGGTGCGGCGACCTTCGTACGTGAGAAAAACAAGCATTTTCTCAATGCTTCTAGAAGGAGAAGATTCTATGGTGAGGTGGCCTCCAAATGGTTTGGATCTTACTCGCTTTCATGATTTAGTGGGATCGTCCTAACCTCCTTACCTTCTCCTCTTCAACTTATAAAAGGAGAGGATCTCTCATAGAGAAAGTTAGTTGGATTGAGCTAGAACTTGATTGAGTTGAATTTGGCTTGAGATTATTAGCTTGGTTAGATTGGCTTTGAGCTTTGCTTTGTCAAGATAGATTGTGAGTAGCTATCAGATCCATGGTCTCAGAATCCTTGGAGCAAGAAGTGTGTGGAAAGCAAGGAATCGTTGGAAGTAACCTTACGACATCAAGGCATCCAGTCGTAATCTCTCTTCCTATTATTAATATAATACAGTGGCATGCTTATTTCCCATAGAATTATCTTTATTTTATTGCATAATTCCTTGATCATATGCATAGGTTGTCATTGAATATATTCTCTCTGCTTTCACTTTGGTTGGTTTGTGTCTCACTGCAGAATAAATATCACAAGAGCACCAGAGTGAAGCAGGGACAACAAAGACATAAGGAAGCGATATTCAAAGGTATGTCACTCATCCTTTCTTTGATGATAGATTCTATGATTAGAGCCTAGGGAAAGCGCCATGTTCTGTCTCATTTTGTTCTAGATCTAGGTGGATCTAGGGAGATTAGTTTATGTCCGCATTACCAATTTATCCTACAACATGGGCTTCAGGTGCGAGTTTGCACAACCCTTTCCCTTTAACTATTTTGGCATGTTTTATATCTAGATCAAATTCTTGGACTACTACCATCAATTTCCCTCTTCTTTCCCCCATCTCTTGTTGGGTAAACAAGGATCGGACCGTAGGGTGAGGCACAATCACTTTGGTGTGGCTCTTGAGGATGTAAGACCTGAAGTCCTTTGTTGACTTATATACTACATAGGCTTGTTTATCAACAACAAGATAATTAAGTTCGGCTCCTTGGATATTAGTGCTCATGAACGACATCGAAGCCTTATTGTTTTCATCATCCTTTTGATTCAATGCTGCAGCTAACGACTGGTCGGAGGCGAAAGTATAGAGGAAGAAATCCCTATTGAAATCGGGACTTCGTAACACGAGGGCCTAAGATATAGAAGTTTTAATATTGTTGAAAGCATCCTTTCGTTCATCATCCCACTTAAATTTGACATCTTTGTGAATCATCTTTTGTAAGGGTTTGATATTTTCCGCAAAATCGGGAGTGAATTTCCTCACGAAATTGATTTGCCTGAAAAAAGACTGCATAGCTTTCTTGTTGTGAGGCAACGAGAGTTGAGCTATGGCCTTAATCCTTCCTGGGTATATTTGAATGCATGCTTGAGATATAATGTGGCCTAGTATCTTACCTTCCTCGACGCCGAAAATATTTTTCTTGGGATTTAAGGATATACCGTATCTCCTACACCTTTCAAAAATCTGAGTTAAGTGTTGGATGTGTTCTTCTCTGTTCTTTGAATACATAGTTACGTTGTCTAGATACACTACCACACACTTGTTGATTAGTCCCTGAAATGCTACGTCCATGACCCTTTGGAAGGTCGCCCCTGTATTGATTAACCCAAAAGGCATGTGTTTATAAGTGAAGGTTCCCCACTTGGTTCGGAAGGCAGTTTTCAAACGATCTTCCTCCGAAACCAGGACTTGGTTGTAACCTGAGAAATTATTCAATGGAGAGAAAATCTTCGAGCCAGACACGGTTTGCAGTAGTTTCTCCATTGGCGGGACTGGGTAATTCTCCTTTTCTGAAGCTCTGTTGAGGTTCCTAAACTCTACGCATATGTGAATTTCTCTAGGCTTTTTTCTCACAGGAACCAGATTTGCTACCGACGCGGAATGCCTAACCTGGAAGATGATCTTGGCATCTAAAAGTTTCTTTAATTCCTGATACATGAGAGGTTCCAGGGATGGGTGACACTTTCAGATCTTTTGTTGGAAGGGTTTCACCTCGGGTTTTAATGGTATAGTGTGTTGAATGATACGGGTGTCATAAGTTTTCAAATCTTAATAGGACCATGCAAAGACATCTTGATATTGTCTAAACAGTTTGAGATAAGCCTTTATTTCCTCTTTAGATATAGTCTTGACGGGATTCACATTCTTTGGGTTTTCCAAGGCTCCGAGATTTATAGTTTCATGCACGGGACAAGAGCTACCGGTCTTTGCATTTTTAGGCCCACTAAATCGTTCTTTCAGGTCAAACAGATTTTCCAAATTAGCTATCCCTTTTAGGATGGTGTGATATTTCCATCTGGCAATAGATTGGCCTATCCGAGGATCAGTTTCTGTCGATTTCTCCTGGAATAATTCATCGTCGATGGCCAAAGATTTGAAATTGTCTTGGTTAGTCAAGAAGTTTATGATATGTTCATCTCCTTCAAAGACTTTCCAATTAGAAATGTTGTTAGGCACTGATGGTTTGTAGAGAAGTTTCACAGTAAATCGGGAGGCTTCATAATCTTCTAGAGGTGATAGCCTTGAAGCAATTGTGGCCATGGAATCAGCAAGGATATTCTTTTCTATGGGGATCGTGGTGATATTGAAAGCTTCAAAATGCTCTATTAACCTATGTACCTCGTGCTGATAATTCTTTAGGTGCGGGGAATTGTAATGTATAATATTCCTTACTTGTCTAACAATAATCTCTGAGTCCCCGAAAACTTTCAATTCTTTGACGTTTAAGTCGATGGCTTTCTTTAACCCTTGTACTAGAGCTTCATACTCGACGGTGTTATTGGTGCATTCGAATTATAGTCTGCAGGTCAGAAAATGGCATTTACCTTTTGGATCAATGAGGATGCACCCTGCCCCTCATCCTTCCTGCGATTTAAATCCATCAAAGTATATGGTCCAAATTTGTGAACGAAAATCACCCTTTTCCTCTTTCTTATTACTTTCTTGCTTCCCTATCTTTTGTTTTGTAGTCTCTAGCACATGGGCTTGACAGAAGAGGTTGTCTTATGTCGGTATCGGTGACATCTCTTGAAAAACCATTTCAGAGTTTTGAGTGAGAGGGACATCAGATAAGAGAGGAGAAAAGTTCACTAAGTGGGAATCGCAGGAATAATTGCCCAGCACGGGGAAATCTGTGGATGAGGGTTCGTTCAGGGTTTCTAGATCAGTGTTTGTATGTTTCAGGTATCTCTCCCTATCGATTCTAATCATATTCTTGTATCCCTTCAGCTGTAGCCAAAGGTGTGCCCAGTTTGTACTAAAGTAACTGTTTAACTTCTCAGACCAATCTCGACTCAATAATAACCCATAGGCCTCTGGGATGTCTACTACAATGATGTCAATCACTTGCACAAACTTAGGATGTGTCGCTATCCCAATCATTACATCTCTGAGTTCCCCCGTGACTTTGACTTGGGTTCTGTCTAGTTGTATCACATGTTTATCGCTCTTGAGAGGAACGACATTTAATTTTTTGCAAATAGATAAGGGCATAACGTTGGAAGATGCTCCCGAATATACCAAACAATTGTGGAGGTTCCTATTGAAGACTTCAAACGTTAAGAGAAACGGTGGGAAAAAAGGTTTTCCCTTCTTATCTTCTGAGCAGGTATTCATAGTTGGTTTATTTACTAGATCTGTGGAAGTTAGATTTCTTTGTTGCTCATTGCTTGTCGTAGGGTTTTCTACTGATTTCAATGCTTGTAGTAGGAAATATTTTTGTTGAGGGATTATGCATATGTCCATAACCGATATATTATCCTTCAACATCTTCAGATCTTCAACTACGTTATACTCCAGTTTGGGAAACATATGAATGCTAATAGTGTTCTTACGGGGAGAAAAAGGTGCTTTCGGGTGATCAGGATTTGACCTTTCCCCTGACGTTTAAGTGGTAGTAGGATCCTTTGAGACATGAGGACCTTTACTTCTAGTTTTCATAACCGAGATCTCTCCGAGTGGTTCTTGAACCTGAAATAGATCGTCGGAAGGCATAATTAGGTCAGGATCCCATATCAGCATGGTTGTATCTTATGGTGAGTCAATCTCTTCCTGGTCAAAAACATTCATAGCCGAATTGCTTTGTTGTTCGGTTAGGGAAACCTCGTCTAAAAACTGGTTCACCATCAAATTCATGGCATGCACCCATTGAGGGTAGTCTCTTTCAGAATGGTTTTCCTGGTGATAAGTACAGAAGGAATCATATCCATCATTCCCTATATCGATATTAGAGTTAGCTAGGGGAGGTTCAATGGCTTTGAACGGTGGGTTGTTTTTAAAGAAAGGCTTATAGGGCCTTTGGCCTTGGTTTCCTTCCTCTGTGTTTCTCTTCATGTCTATGATCTCGTTCGATAATTTCTTAACCATGCATTATAGATCTTCTATGTCTCCATTACCCTTGTCGAGAGTCTATTCTGCTTGTTTCCCTGGTGGTCTAGTCAACAGGAGTCCTCTCCTAGGAGGAGGTTGAACTTATTTCTTAACTAAAGAGACTTGGCCTTCTTTACACCCTTTCATCTGGAATTATATCATTTTAGCTTCTTCAAAATTCTCAGCTAAGGTTCGTTTGGCATCCCTCTTCACAAACATGGAAATAGAAGTTGGGAGCACATTAGCGTATAATTTGATTTGCAACTCCTGAGTTGGTTTGGCTTTAGGCTGGAATTTGTTTAAGATGGTGGTGAATATTTGATTGAAATGTTTAACCTTCTCTTTCGAACTCATGGTGGCGGCAAACAACTCAGCCATTAGAGCTTTCGTAGTAGTCTCTCCTGCAAATTTATCTAGAAAATATTTTTGAAACTTTGTCCAGCTAGTTATGAATCCTACAGGTAAGTTAAAATACCATGTGGAAGCTGAGTTCTCAAAAGTGTAGGGGAACAGCCTGCAAACTACGTCTTCATGTTGGACATTCATAAGCATGATTGCTAGTATAATTTTCTTGATATGATCTTCAGGCAATCCTGAGGTTTTAGGATCGAACTTAGGAAGTAACTTCTCTGGATTTCGAGGAAGGTTATGGACTGGTCCCAGGAGGGCCAAAGCGTCTTTGGCCAACCAGGGTTTATTTTTCAGAGGTGGTTTACCCCTTTATTCATTATGGTCATTGTTTCCTTCCATATCTTTAGACTCTGAGTTAAACTCCTCATCTTCCAAAAAATCGTCTAGTTCAGAGACGTCGCCGACTGGCGTTTCGGGTATCACATCAAGAGGATCTTGGATTTCGGTGATTGGGAAATCTATTAAGTCTTCTATTGTTTGCACGAAAACTTCGTCGGGTGTATTGACCATGGGCCTACTTATCTTTTTTCTTCGAGGAAGTATCGGAGCTAAGGACAACGCATTGATTTGTCGATCATATGCTCTTGTGATTCTTTTGAATTGATTTAATTCCTCGTGAGGAAGAGCATAAGGCATTTCAAGGTGAAAAAATTCTTCCTCAAGCTGGGGTGAGTTACTCATTTCAGGAGTACTCAGTGTGTGTGGGTTGTCTTGGGAATGACTAGACATGCATGTGGGTTGTTTTGAATCTATAGGCTGTTTGAAATACTATGTAAAATATGTATCCATCCATTCATTCTCAGGCCCTCCTTCTAGCACCAATTCTATTGATGGGTCCTAAATCCCTTGATTCAATAGTAGGAACCTGTTAGCACTAATAATCACCTTAATATTACATGGAAGGCAAGCCTAGTACCCATCAGGTTATATGTAAATGTAAAAGAGTTTTTAAGGGGTCAAATGGATAAGACTCAAGATGATAATGTTCTAACTTAGAAATCTGGGCTAGCATGCTTGATAAATTGAGGTCTTGACTAACTTCAATCAGTAAGTGGGAGTAAATGTGAACAGAGGAAAGTCTTCAGTGAGAGGAATGTAGAGGTTGTTGTAAACATTAGGTCTGCAGACAACCTAAGGAAGAAAAACTCTTAACACAAGATCTTCTTGGGTTCAAAGTTTAAGGACACTAAAGAAACATCATAATAATATTATAATCAAACATACATCATAATATCACCACAACAATTCATGTGAATCATTCAAAGCATGAACACTTTAGCATCAGAAGCAAATAAGCTGGAATAAGAAGTTGATTTCTATTAACCAAGATGTCTCAAATCAAGTACATAACCAGTTCACAGTAACTTTATCAAAATATTACAGTATAAAGGAGCCTAGCTCAACCATTCGAACCTACTGAAGCATTTCATCTATCTATTTATAACAAAAAAAAGAGAGGCAACAGTTGGAGGTGTGAGCTGGCCTTCCTCCCATGAAAATCTCCTAGTAGTTATTTCATCTAACAGGTTAAACTACAACTGTGCTATAAAAGGGGAAAATGTTGTCCACTAATCCAACCAACTTCAAACTGACTTGATCTTTTGTTGATGCACATCTCCATATGTGCCAAGTGTCCTTTAGATGTTTGTAACTGTCATCATGCTATCAGCTGCTATCTTTGTTTATCTTCCACATCATCAACCATTCACAAAGATAATAATTTGAGCCCCTTATCATCATGGTACCTGTGGGTAGCGTTGTTTGGTAGCGAGCTTCAGTAGTGTGACCTCCAAAATAGGCATGTTGAATGGGTAGCGCCAAGTCATGTATACCTCTGTGTAGAATTCGGTAGCACCCAAAATTTCAGTAGCGCAAACATGTGTGCCTCTGTGTAGAATTTGGTTTCTGCCAGAATTTTGGTAGTGCCATTTTGTGCGTCTGCTTGCAATTTGGTAGCCCCCAGCTGACTTCGCAACACCCTCCTTTCAATACTAATATTTTTGGTAGCATCCCCAAGCAGTTAGTAGTGCCATCACTCTCAGCAACTACTTCATCAACCTGACACTCCTTCTTGTGGAAGGAGGACTTCCCTTTAGCAAAACAGCATTCTTCCCTTTAGCAGTAGTAGAGTTCTTCACTAGAACTATGATTTATTTGGATGTTGGATTCTCTTGTTCAATAGTATCTTCAATCAACACCTCCAAGTTTCTTTGAGCCATCTCATCTTGGAAATGTTGCAACTCTGCTTTGATATTTCAGTTCGGAGACTGAAAGTCTTTGTTCTGCCTGTAAAGGTTTTTGAGCTGCCTATGCAGAGGTTGGGCCTTTATTGCTGCAAACCTTGCTATATCAAGTGTGTGGATGTAGCCATCCATGAGTTCTTTCATCTTAACCCTGTCAGACATGGCTTCTACTTTCAAATGAGCCACCTCCTTCCTAGCATCTCTGAGTTGCTTGATTAATCTTTTGAACGTCTGGTTGCTAGGTGGAGTAGTGATGTGAACAGTCTCAGCAAGATTTTTCATGGTTTCCTCTTTCTGCTGCATAGGAATTACTGTTTCTATCTCAACAGGCTTCTTGATGCCTTTGCCTTTATCTTTCTTCTTCTGTACAGGGATTTCTTCTTTCTTCTCCATAGGAATTATTATGTCTATCTCAACAGGATTCTTGATGCCTTTACCTTTACCTTTCTTCTTTTGTACGGGGATTTCTTCTTTCTTCTCCACACAGGGATTTTATTCCTTCTTCTCCATAGTTTTTTCAATGCCTTTGCCCTTATCTTTCTTATTTTGAAGGATAGAGATTTTTGGTGGGCATGTTCTTCAACAGCCTCTTTAAGAGTTGATGATCTTGTGAAAGGCCTTCTGACCTTGATGTTGGTTGTTGAAGGAGATGAGGAGAAGTGTAGCTTCTTCCCTTTCTTGGCTGTAGTTTTAGTAGAAGAAGGGGCTTCTTCTAACTCTGGTGGAGGAGGGGGTGAAAGGCCTCTCTATGGAGAATGATAGGCCTCCTCCTTAGTTCTTGCAACCTCCTTGATGGCCTCTTGATCTTGAACATGAACTCTGCTCTTTCTCTTCTTGCTAGTACCTTCTTTAGTAGCACTGGTAGATGGTAAAGGGATTGCTATCTACAACTGAGGAGTAGCTGCTATATCCAACTTCATGTGAGAATCAATAATGAAATGTTCCCATGAGATATCCTTCTTACCCAACTCTTCAGAAACCAACATTCTAATCAACCCAGAATGAAAGATGCTAGTATCCATAGCCTTGGACTTGGATTGAACCCTGTCTGACATCTTGCCTATGATCCTTAACAAATAGTAGGGAATGTTCATTTCCATTTTACCAGTAAAATGCAACAGAAGCCTTATACGGTACTGGTATAGTGTATTGAACCTCCCTTCACATGTAAAGTACCTCTGAATGATCCTCAATATTTTATCAAATTGCTCAATCAGATGATTTCTTGGCACACCTTTAGAAAGATTACCAGCTTGATATTCATGCTTGAGAAAATCTTTGGCATAGGATGCATCTAAGGCCATGGATTCAAACCAGCTCTCACCAGTGATAGAGATTCTTGTAGTAGCTGAAATAGAGGTCTCATACACCTCAAACTCTAGGTCCCCTACCTTGATCTTCAGGCCATCAACATGTAAGGCAAACTACCTTGTCACCTCAGGATGACCTCTTTGCATATTTTGGCAGAAATAAAGGCATCCCACCCTTTGAAAAACTTCTCTGGCCATGGGCTCTGCCTCGAATAGATGCATGTCTACAGGCTTAGTTCTAACCACATTACCTCCCTTGTGTGACCTCATATTCTGAGGGGTCTCCATAGTTTAGAATAAGAGCCTTAGGGCTATGGAATGGTGATAACTAGGAGGATAAAAGAGTCAAAGCTCAAGTGGACAAGGCTGCCTCTATACAATAATTTCTCTTAATCCAGACTAGTTGCTAGCTAGCTAAAACTAGCTGTAAAAATCCCTCCCTTGAAAGTGTGCAGGAATGAATACTGAGAAAAATATATGATGAAGGTAATACCCTGTAATGGTCTTTGAAAATTGGGTTGAAGCATCCCGACTCAACTGTCAGAGGAGGCAGGGGAGAAACAGTGTAGTTTGAATAGCGTCTCTAGGTAGCGCACCATGCATGAAGAGGATAAGGCCTACTAGGATACTGTGAGCTCAGTGGAAGAGGTGGGAAGATGTATCAAAATCAATCGATAGGTGGTGATATCTGCAAGTTTGAATGGAGGGAAAAACTGGTAGAATGGTGTGAGGCAAGATCTCCCCCAGCTGAGCAGGCACAATAATTACAAAAATTATGAGCGCCAATTTTCCTTGAAATTGATATCCAGAGGAGGAAAAACACGAAACACTTGTGGCATAAAGACAGTTCCAGACCTCAGCAAAATCTCAGGAAAGAGTCACGAGCAATTTGGCCTCTGAATCCACCTCAGCATCATATCTGGTAGCGCCGCTGCCAACTGGTCAGAACTGGTAGTTTGTGCAGCGCAGCAGTTTGAGTTTTTCAAAATTCAAAAACAGTTATTAGAGCTCATAAATATGAAATCTTGAAAGCATATTTTAACCACCCCTGACACTGAAAACAAGGAAGAGATGACATAATCATCTTAACCACAAATCATGGTAGACTATGATGAATAGGGAGTGTGCTATGGAAACTCCTGATGAGTTGGCAGCGCTCCATGTCAAAAAATGATTTGACAGTAAGAAAAGGACAAATGGGACAACAAGGCAAGGCTACGAGAGCATGAGTGAAGAAAATGGCATGTCAAATCAAACTGTTCGTGGGGTGAGTCGATCCTAATGACAAGTCATGAAGGGAATCAAAAGATAAGTCATGAAAAATGGTCCTAAGACAAAAATTTGTGCGAGGATCAAAACATAAGTCATGACTTAACACTTCATTTATCAAGGGGACCAAAACAAACACATTTTAAAAGGGAACAAAATTAAAAATTAAAATCTAAGGGTTTAGGGAAGATGAAACTAAAGGATAAAGACTCAAGGAAACTTAGTGTGATAATAGAACCAAACCCGCCACCAAGGCCCAATTAGACTCTCCAGCGTTTAATAGTGGAATGGTTCTCCAGATCTTGCGATCCAGCTAATTTATCGATGGGATTTATGTTTTCTTGTGAAGGCTCTTCCTTCAGTTCAGACTATCTCTTTTGTATTTTTTCTTGGGTGGGACCGATATGAGATGTAAGCCAATATAAACCAACTTGGTAACAAAACAAGACTAAGTTCTAACTATTGGGGAAGAGGCTGAACTTGGGATAACCCGCTACTCAAACATGCAGACGAAAATTTTATACCACGGGCCTAGTACTAATACATTAACCATGTGAGCATCCAATTATTGTCTAAGAAACTAATTACCAGAAAGAAAACACATATGCGATAAGGCAATGGAAAGCAAAATAATTCACCTACTTAATCATCCATCACATAATAACACCACGATTCATCTTCATCATTAAAGTAAAGAACAACAAAATATTGCCCCAGATAACTTGACAAAAGATTAAATAGCTCTTACTCATTACAGCGTCATTCATGAAACGAGATAGGAAATAGTTCTTCTCCACGTCCAATCACATGCATTTGATGAAAATAATTTTGTCTTTGGTCTAGAAGGACGTCTCTATTAACGGTAGCTCAGAAATAATTCTTGACAAAACCAAAACATAAGAGTTTCTTGCAACAACCATTGACCCCTAACTAATTGGTCGATGTTCCTATTTATAACGTAAAATTCAACTGAAAATAACAGCTAAGTGTAGTTTAAACAAAACAAAATTCACCACGTGGCGTCCTCTTCTAACAGTTTCTTTAATAGTCAACTCAAGATATCACTTGAAAGGGTGACTTTTCTCATACTCCGACCAACTAATAAACAGCTCCTTGCAAGTTTGGGCCCATCGAAATCTGTGTTGCTCCATCAGAGCCGCGTAAATTCCTCTAACCTCCACCTCATGGCATCGGTACTTCACTAGACTGGTGTTTAACTGTTGTAGCACAGTCCGAGCTCTAATCGTATGCTCCATAAATATTTGCACTTGTCCTGGCATTGTGTTGGTCACCTTCGCTAGCTCTTCAGCCCATAATAAATCTTGCTTGGTATGCGATTCGACTATGTCGCACAATTCGATGAAGTTGTTGGGGTTGTCGAACTCGGGGAGTCTGGTATCCTTTATTGCTTTGTTAATTTTCCCTCAATGTTTCTCTCATTTGGCCCACTTCTCTTGAATTTCTCAGTGTGGTTCCTGAGACATCTTATCCCAATACTCGGTTGATCGCTTCATGCGATCAAGACTGCTTTTTCCCAGCATCCAGATTTCGTGTTCTTCTTTATCCCGACCCTGTTGAACTGCATCAATGTATTCGAGTCTCTCCATGGCTTGTTGCACCTTTTCATTCCACCGCTCCATATCCTTTCACATTGCGAGTGCCATGAGAGTGTCTTCCGGGAGCTCAACTATCTTTGCAGTATAAAGTTACCTCTCTTTTTTGAATTGGTTGTAAGCTTCCTCGAACTCGCTTCTCAAGTATACCGTCGTCTGGGTGGCACCCTAATAGTATTCAACCATGTGGTGAAAATGTTCTAGTTCCTTCAGGGGGGAGGCCAGCTCTTTTTCATCTCGTTTGGCTCATTCCAGGGTGGCATCCGAGAGCACCATCCCCATGCCAAGGAGCTCAGATGTTCTGTCATTTTCTGTGTCTATCAATTTTTCCTCTGTAGTGATGAGGATGGAGCGATCCAACATGATCCTCCTTTTCTTTGTAGTTCTCCAAACGATGGCCTTCCTCTTTCAATTGTAGGAGATTGCATAAATATCATCTACCTCACCCACATGTTCAGGAATCTGCTGATCACCCCATGTGAGTGTGTTTCCCAAATTTCTAGTGGTGTATACTTGTTCAAGATCGGGTTCTTGAACTTTCTCGTTGTGCTTTGAAGGCCCTGCATCCACCTGTCGCTTGTCGGGGATATAAGTATCAAGAAGAATAGAGGCGTTGGGAAAATACTTGATACTTACGTGTTCATCGGTTGTTGAAACATTGATTTCCTTTAGTGGGGATCCTTTCCTTAGCTCGTTCGGTTCTGACTTATCTTTCAGATTGTTTGCTTGGGTCTCCGGCGTATCGGGTCTCCTCGTGTCGAGGCCACTTTCGGCTTCTTTTTCTTTCTGTGGGATCTCCTGGGTTTGGACCTCGGGAGCAGGAGAAGAAGTCTTCTTAGGTCCCTTTTCTTCTTGGACACGCAGAGGGGTCCCGCGAGATGCCTTTGGGATTTCATCATCATTATATATATTTATAAACTTGCTCAAAGGATTAGGAGCGCTTGTTTCCACTGATACCCGGCCTTTCTCTGGTTGATTCGTCACACCTACCGACGATCTAACCGATGGCATTGTGGATTCAAGGTCATATGACCCGTTGATGTTATCAAGGTTCATGAAATCAGGGTCGCTTGGCCCCGTCAGGATTTCTTCTAGGCTATCGGTCGGAAGCCTTGGCAACCTGATGAGGTCTGAGTTATCCCGCATCTTATTCATTATCTGTTGGGATTGTTGATACATGAGTGACCCTCTCTCCCACGCATCCTAAGCGTCGGGGAAATTCATGTCCTATACCGGGGTTACCTAGGAAATCTCTGCTATTTCAGTGGCTTCTTAAGGAGCTTCCATTGCTTCGACTGATTCCGGTGCTATCCTTTCTTCGCTAGCCCTGAGGATTTCTTTAGCCGATTGTTCCAAGACTATTGCTTGCTCATCTCAAATAATGGCCTTAAACCTGGTTTCTTTAGGTTCAACCATACTTGCCACCACCTCATCCCAGCTTTGAGAATTTTCGGTGAATATATCATCTTCAAACTTATCATGGGCATATTGCTAGAAGGATGATACCTGTGACGCGTGCTTCAGGACCAGAACCTTGTGGTCGTGCTTGCGAAAACGACCAGTCTGGAATCGAAACTCCAATTGGCTTAACCCTTCTTGCTTGTCATGAAAGGTGTCCTTTACCATGTAGAAACCAATATGAAACCCATAGGGTATGAAGGCACGCTTCTTATCCTTTACCAAAGCAGCATTATACCCTTGTAGCATGGTTTTATAACAGATTTCCCCTACTACTAGTCAATTGGGGACATATACAGGTAACAGATGGGGTGCTTCGGTGGTGTCGAAAACCCTGATGTAGGTATCTCACTCATCCAGATACCAATGTCCAACTTTCGATACAACCTTTTTGGCTGCATCTGACAGCGTTGGGAACTCTTTCTTGAACATCAAGAAATAAATACGTGTGATAAACTGAACCCAGATGAGAGAGTAGGATTTCTTGTACCTGTTTTCCCATAAGATGCTGAAATATACATGCACCAGGAGTTCAGAGGCATGCCAGCTTAAGTTCATTCTGGCAAAGACATTCTTGTCACAGATGAGGTCCAATAGATAAGAATCCATATAAAAGTATGGGGTTTCTCCTTCTTTCGGCATTTGAGCCTATCGTATGCAAGTGCTCAGCTGTTTGGAGATGATGGCACCCCAATTGAAACCTATTCCGGAAATGGATATAGTATAATCTAGAGGCATCCAATCCTCTAAAAACCTAGAGCAATCTTTCTCCCCATGCAATCGGTAGAGGAGGGCCATGAGATAGATGTAAGGCTCTCTTAGGTTGGCCATCAAGTACCATTCGGAGGTTCGATTGGTGAAATTTTTATCCTCTCTCCACCAGGAATCCATCACCTTGTTGGTGTCGTGTTTCTCATAGAAACACAAAACAAAATCAGTGTTCAACCGTTGCTCCGGCTCTCTGAGATTATAGTAATTTTGAACTTCCAGTCGGAGGAAAACCCTGACACACTCATCATTGTCATCATTAATCAAACATATTTATGTGTCAGTGTGATCAATAATCCATTTCAAGAGTTCGATGCAAGGGAATATCGGAGTCCTGCTCGCCACCATGTGCAGATACACCTTTCGGACATTCGGGAGGACTTCATCGTCGAGTCTTCTCGTATCAGGATCGTTGTGTGGGGTATATTCGGGGAATTCCTCCCGCTTGATTTTCTTGAAAATTTCCTCCCAACGTGGGAATACTATCTTGGTCCCAATGTTCACCTTTGTATCTCCAAAGGCCGGGGGTTGAACGAAAGCCTTCTTGGTGGTTGTTTTGATAATGGGCATTGGCTTTGGAGAAAATTCCAATTATCTTGCAACCACTGGGGAGGAACATTCTCCCACCTCTGGTTCTTGTAGCTTTGGTGCTCTTAGGGATTTGTTGGTGGTGGGTTTCTTCGAAGGCATCATTCCTGCAACCAAAAATGATTCTTTAGGCAAGTGTACAGAGTAACATTGGATAAAAACGTATGAAATGAAGTACAAAACATCCATAGACCGGTACATACCTGTAATGCTTGCTAAATTGTTGTTTAATACTCATTGGACCTTGGAAGCCATCCCCAGACTACTCGTCTCGCTCCTCTGGGTGTTTCGAACTCCTTCGTGCACAAAATAACCTTGTTTACAATGACTCAAAAGAATATAACGTGAGATATCCTACCATTCGTATCAACCAGTTAATATGAGTAATGGGTGAAATTCAAAACAATCTACCGTTGAATCTCTGTAAATAAATTCTACGTGGGTTGACGGCGGAGGCGCGGAGAGAGATGCACTGTATCGGCATATTCAAATGGTCCTTTTGATTCGCACACGAATTAGCAACTAATGCGAGATTCTGGAATCAATTAACCCTTTAAATGTGTCGTATCTACCGTATCTTAGAGCTAAAACGTCCCATCGCGTTGTTTTCTTAGTGAGCAGATCGGGAATCGACGATATCCTTATGCATGTTTCCGTCGATACCCTCCTGGGAAAACTTCTAACGCCGACGAATTTCGTCATACGATGCTGACGTGGTAAAATTGGTTCGGGGTGCGACGTGGGTCTCAAGAGTTAGTAACGACTCCAGGGAAAACTAGATTGTATGTCTAATAACTCATGCAATGACAGATGGAAACAGAGGACAGGTGTTTTGACTGTATATCTCAATCGGAGTCGTGTCTTTCAACAGAAGACGTGCATTAAAATAAACTTGGGATTGTCGAGGCCTAAAGGTATCGAGGTCGGGGATCAGGGGTTGGCTTATCACGTTCTCCACGGGCTATCCTTCTAAAATCTCGCCGATGCCGGAAGTTATCAGGGATCGGCTCTCAGAGATAGTTCCATCGTGTAGTTCCTTTGTGGGTTATCATACTCGAAAACCCCCAATGCCGAAAATATTTCGGAAGTCGACAATCAGTGATGTCATTTCATTCTTTGTGGGTGCTTACTCTTTTAGTCCTCCACCGATGCCGAATGGATCGTTCATCGGCGATATTCTCGGTGATGCTTGTCATGAAAGAAACCTCGCGTCTGCCGACACCGACATAGATCAAGACTCGGCAACCTTGGTTCTCTCTAGTGTTTTCTTTCACGCTTAATCCTTTCCGATGTCGAATTCCTTAAGCACGTTGGGGAAAGCTTTGACTGTCAACTCTCTAATTTAGATATTAGTCTTTTAAGTTAATGGTTTTCACATGTCCAAGCAAGCTTTTAAAGACTTAATGAGAATAAAAAAATGATAAGTAAAGGAAACATTTTTCATACTGAAGTCGAATTAGACAATGCCAAAAGATTAAGTGGTACCCAAAAAGTAAAATTTGACATAGACTTTTTAGGGTGTGTTGAATGTTCAACAGGTGGCAACATTATTTCAACTTGCAGTGTTTAAATATCATGCACTACTCTAACTTGTCTCACACAACTCTAGCTCTCATGCTCTCATGTTAACACGGATCTTATATTCCATGTTGTCATGGTATAGCTATGCTACGGCAATTTTTTTGTTATGGAGTCCATATTATAACCTAACATAACAAGGAGAAATGAGGAAAATTTAAAACACCATTTCATTAATTGAATTTTCACACCAAGAGGTATATAAGTAGACGTATTTATACAACCCATGAAACTTTGGACTATTCACAACTTTGATAACATTGGTGGATTTCTTCCATGGCAATTGTTCATGGCATATTCCCTTATGGTATAATCCCCTACACCTATAACACGTTATGACAGATTATGTATTCTCAGTATGTGACATTTATTTCCCTCAAATTCATTCATATGTCATTTAATACACACTAAAGTCCATTGATGCTTGAAATGGACAATCAAGAATCAACACTAAATACACTCTTGTAGGGATGGTCAAGAGGAAAAGAGGAATGAAAACCAGAATGATTTAATACCCAAAACCAATATTCTTGAGAAGATTGATTTGTTAGAACAATTAGTGGAGCTCTTCCTCCTTACATGTACTAGGACTCCTTAAAATGTTTGCATTATTGATTTTAAATGTGCCTTAAGTTAGTGAGGTATTATATGTAAATGCATATTAAAAGATGTTATTCATCAATGCAATGCTTATATACATATACTAAAAGGAAAATAAAACGAAAGGAATGTGAAATGCAACTCTAGAAAAATATTAATAGCAACTACTTAAAGCAAACCTCTATACAAAGTAAATCAAAGTAAACTAACCTGAAATTTAAAAGCATGTAAAAGGAAAAGCAAAGAAGAAAGCGAGATCATCAAATCTCAAGAGAATAACATATATGTCCCGAAAAAATGATTTTATTAAAATGTTTGATTGTATAGCTAAATAACATAGCCCAATTTCGACAGGGTTGATAGCATGTTAGGCTCTTAATGAGTAGGATGTTTCTAAAACCATATGCTACTCATAAAAACATCCAATCAAGAGGAAGAAGCTTCAAATGTTGAAGGTCTTTATGAGAATCTACACATAGATTGTTTGGACTGAATCTGGTTATATAGCATGGTCAATCTTATAGAATTGAACAAAAATGCATAACCAAGAAATACAGATAAAAAAATATACCTCCGTGATAGTTGTAGGTCTTTTCGTCATTATAAGATTTAGTTAGACCACTTGAGAGATTAAAACAACATGAAAATTAATTTCATTTGCATAACTAAAGAATACTTGCTCGTTCCTCCTTATTTATTCAATTCTCCCTCTCCTCTTTATATAGAGGTTAGGAGGGAAGATGAAAAAAAATAACTACCTTATGAGTATAATAAATAAATTTGAATAATGTTAATAATGAATGCTTGATGGGTGAACAATCACTTAATTTAACATAGACTAAGGTCACCTAAGAAAACTAAGGGGCCACCATTAGTATATTGCACACACATTTAGCTTCAACAAGGCATGAGAAATAACTAAATAAAAGGGCCATAGGAATGCCAACATGATGTACACACCATTAACTAGTGGGGGGAGAATTGCATAGAATGAACTAGAAGGAATATGCATTCTTCTTTCCTGCCAATAGTAAAAGAAACTAGAGGCCTCCTAATATGACATTCCATTTCTAGAATTACTACTATTGAAAACTCGAACTCATGTAATTGATCAAATCTCAATGGCCATGCATCATTCATCACAATGCAAGCTATAGTCAAACAATTTCAATGCATTGTAGTAGTCACAAGATTGTAAATTGAATTGTGCATGAAGGAGGATGGATGAAAGGATGAACAAGTGAAAGGAAAGAGAATGGGAACCCTTACTGGAAGTAGAAGATACCCGATCCTTCAACAACTAAAGATGGTTTTTTTATTTCTCTCCTTCATGTTCCTTCATCAAATGTTCCCAAACTAATTAGTTCGCAGTGCAAACAATCTATTCACATATATATCAGCATCATATAACATCAAATAAAAAGTGTCACTATAGGTTTTAAGGCTTTGGAGTAACCCTTGTGCATATTCAATGTATGTTCAAAGTGTGTTATGCATAGGCCATGGACTGGTGCAATAATCAACATAAGCCTTTTAGCATGCCCAAGTTCAATACCCAACACCAAACCTACCATTAAAATTGTAGCCTAGGTCATCCAAATCCATAACAAATTGATGTACATAGAGAATATCCATCAATCCAATAAACAATGGTATTCAAGCTGAAAAGCTTCATGCTTTCTACACAAATGAATGCACTTAAGCCATACTATAAGAAACATGTATTATAATATAGTACATGTATCTTGATCAAGCATGCCTTAGATGCATGGATTGAACTTACGATTTCAATCTATTTCAAGTTGCATATTGTCTACCATGTAAAGCTTTCAAACTAAGACAATGTATGTAGTCAAACAAAGATAATAATATCACTACCAATTCATTATTGTATTGGCCCTCAACTCTCCCATCAAGGACAATAATCACACCACAATATACATAATCAAATGTCAAATTGGATGCCCACAAGCATGCCAACAAAAGTGTTGATTTAATAACCATCAAAACACCATATAAAACTCATACTTAGGTCACAATTCGACCTCTTCTATGTGTTGCCAACATAGAAAGGACATTTTTAGAGGTCAAAGTGTATGAGAATTGGAAGGAAAAAAGAGGAGTGAGCCTTCAGGCTCTTCAACATAATTCATAGCAATGCAAATGGAATGATGGGATTTATCCAGAATGTGTGTGTATTAAAAGGACTAAAATGGTCGAGCTATCGACGCCTCACTACTTCAAATAGACCAAGGTTTGAGTCATGGGGGCTTTCTAATTATACACGAGTTGTGAACTAATATTTCCAAGGATATCAAATGTTTCAACAATAAGGTCTATGACTACATAAACTCAATACAAACAACCCTATACCAGAGGAAATGTAAGAATTCAAGAATGGCTTGGATTATGAATCTCACGCCCTTTGAAAAAATGAGAGAGAGAGAGACTCTACAAATAGGTTTCTCTTCCTATAATTGAAAGTAAAAACAATCGTTAATGGGTCAATAATTGAGGGGAAAAGGATATGCATAAATAACCTTAATCACAACCACAAATCTCTAGTCTACCATGTAAGCTTAACAAGGTGTCCAGGAAACATGGGTCATTTCCAGGTTATGATTTTTCCTTGTCCATAATGCTTTGGTTATGCACATTGGAAACGGAGTCATTGACAATTTCGACCTCCATTAGAAACCCATGACCACATGCAAAATCTCATGGTCAAACACTTCAATTTCTAGCCACATTTACCCAACAACCCATGCAATGCGTCTTGAATTATCCCACAATGCTCGACCCTTTTTTCCATAGACAAGAATCTCCTAAAAAAACATAAAAGGGCTCAAATCACACTATAAATCTTAGCTTCCAAATAGTGGATTATAAATGGATGTCTGGCAAGATCCAAATCCCCTCCATAACCATAAATTTTCATGCAATACAAACTAGGGCTAGGCCAAGAAATCAACCTTCAAACATCATTAACAAAAAAACCTTAGCTCTCATAGAGCACCATGGAAAATGATCGAAATGACCATCAAAAGGCTAATGGATTATCCATTGAAACTTCATGTCAATATTCCACCATAAAATCGAAATCAACAGTGGTAAGCACAAATGAATTTTACATGTACATATGGCATTCAAGGTTGAATGTTGAGACTTGTACTTGGTGGCCAAGTGGCATCCTCCATAAGCTTTGAACTCCCAATTGAAATCCAAAGGAGATCATTGTAAAGGGGTTATATGATCAACCAAATGGCCATCCTCCATTAGCTTTGAACTCCCCATTGAAATCCAAAGGAGATCATTATAAAGGGGTATGTCCCATCAACCAAATTCCTTATCACATTATGTGTCAAGTTGACATTCCTTTGCAATCGTTGTGGGGACAAAACTTTAAGTCTTGGCCATAGAAAGATATATAACGTATAACTATCCACCCATACCATAGGTCTTATGTAATAAGTCTCTTATTTAGTGTGTGTGTGTTTGTGTGTGTGTGTGTGTGTGTGTGTGTGGGCATTCGTGCCCGTGCAAACTCACGCACGCGCGCACACACACACACACACACACACACACACACACACACACATTGCATTTAATTCACATACTAACAGTTGTTTTTATAGGTATAGAAAATCGAACCATAAGCAAAGAAGGAAACCAAAACCATGTGCATACCCACCATGACAACCATATATCATTTGTGATTGAGCTCATGCATTGAAACAACAAACACTTATAATAAGCATTAGTTGATTAATTATTTTATACATACATAATCAACTACGTTTACAAGCATATTGGAGCAATTCAAAAGCAAAGTTACAATTTCATATCTCACACAACCATAACCATATGATGTGACATCTTCCTTACCATTAAGATCAAACCATGAAGGCATTGCCACCATATTAAATGTCCAAAACAACATTGTAGTAATCATGAACAAACATCATAATTTCTAAAGCATGATAGATAAGACTGTCATATTAAACACATTGATGGATTTCCATGGATTGCCATTTTGACATCTTTTTGCTCCATTTTTGCCTATAACATATATTTATTTTGCCTATTTCCATAGTGTTAAAGACTCATTCCCCTACCTTCTTCTAACTCATTCCCCTATAACATATATATATTTGCCATTTTATTCTCTTATCTTCCTTTTATAATTAGAGTTAAAAGTATGTTTTAGATTACTTCATGAGTCCACCTATATCTTGATCACAAGAACCTTACTAACCCGAAACTTTATGAAGATTGTTCATTACTTGTAGGTCAGCATAAGTCAAAGCCCGATCATGATTTCAACCATTGAAAGGAAGGCAGGTGGATCGAGGGTATTTTAATCAGGTATATTAAGACCAAGGGTTTGAATCTCATCACAAATGTGCTCCACTATGACCAAAGGCTCGATGGAAACCATGCTCGCATGGATCTCACGGAGTGGTCAGCAGTTATAGTAGTTTGTTCAAGATTCGATCCCACATAAATGCTCAACTATGGAGATGCTTGGACGAACTCGCGACCATGGCTTGTATCATTTGGCACAAGATTTATTTGACGCTCCAGTTGGCCAAGGGTTATACCATTAGATAATCGTTGGAACTGATTGTGATACATGAGCCAATCCGAGGGTTGTTAGCATTATTTTTCAGTTGTGTTTGTTTGAATTGATAGCAGATTCTGAGGGGCCTGTCTCTCCACTTTTGAAGCAGTTAGATCCCCTTCTTATGTATATATGTGTGATTATCTCATAGAGGACGATAGCTAGACATTTGCAAGTTTATAAAAAGATAATCACTCTGTAACTTTGCTTTCTCCAACTCAATATATGGTTGGAATTTGATATTTGAGGTTTCCATATAATTATGTTATAGTGATTTCGTGAAGACTAGGCACAGGTCGAGCTTTGAGAGGGCCCACTTGAGGTAAGGCATTGTGTTGTAATTTTCTTCTATATTGGTATTTGTTTCTAGTATGATATTAAAGGTTTTATATCAGACATAGATTAGTTCTTTAGTCTTGCTTACTTTCAGTTCATTGTGTGTTATTACAATTCTTTGTTTTACCCTAGTGACCTGTAGATCATGCTACAGAACTAGGATGCTACAGGGTTAGGGACTTGTAGGACCATTATGTTCCCAACTAAGTACTTGGTATGCAGAGTGAAATGTTGAGTTATGGATATGGTTTCTAGAAAGTATAACATATGAAGTGCCACAAACTGAGTAGATATTGAGAATGTTGTTGGTTCTTTTATTGAAAAGTTATGTTTGAATATTAGAATAGATTTTGGAATTACCTTTTGATTCCAGTGTGAAAAGTAAAGTACATTATATCATTAAATTTTCTCTGAAATGTTACTTTGGTTTGTGATATTAGCATGTTATAGAATTACTTTGTTCTTGGTCTTGTTACCCCCTCACACTAGGGGTAACTATGGAGATCATGTCTTCATGCCCATAGGTAGCAAGCATGGAGTGTCGAGATCCAGATTGACAAGCATATCCCCGCAGTGCCCCTCCTATTCACTAATGTGCCACCATACATCACCAGTAGTAGAGCAACATCCATCACATCAGCATGGCCCCTAGAGGAGAGCAGGTCTTGCTTCATGAGGTAATAAGTCTAATATCATGGTAAGTTTCACCCTAATAATTGAAGCATTTGAACATGTTGCAAATAATTTTTTCTTGATTATAGAACGTTTGCCTGGAAATTATACTCTTTGACTTATTTGATCTTGGTGGGTGTTAGTTCATCCTAGTAAGTTCGTCATCCTCCGGAATAGGGTGCTACTGGGGGGTTCCCTAAAGAGTCATAGTACCATTCCCGATCATATTTATCACTTTCCATAATTTTTTACTTTTGTCTCCTCATCTTTTGGGATTTTCAGGTGCACTAACCCATAAGGGATTGTACCTCATTTCATGGGAAGAAGGGATTGAAGGCTCGAAGATAAATGTAGCTGGAAAAAGATAAAATCCAAATCGTAACCTTGTAGATGCTCTCCCAAGAGGTATTGAGAACAATGAAGCTTTTCTCCTAAAAGAATTGAAAGACCTACAAAAGCAAACTCACATTATATAGATGTCATGCTTGTTGAGGTGTGTACATGTATGTGGTGTCCCTTTCATTCCATGCATATGGAACTCTGTGTACCTCTAGCTTCAAGTGACATTGTGGTACTCTTTTCTTTCCATTTCTTATAGTACCCAATTTTTTTGGACTTTAATTAATTAATGTGAATAAATGGGCTTGGAAAAAGGTTGCATTGAAAACGAAGGTGCAACACACCCTCTACAAAAGCACCCATAAATGTGACAATACAAAACCTTATATGGCATGAACCCCATGCCCAGAAGTTTTACCCCACTCCATCTCATACTCATGCATGGCTCAGATGGGTTTCCCTTGGAAAACACCCTTGGCTTGGGGATTCACTGGCCCAATGGGATGCCTTTACACCCCTCCCACACCTAAATTTGACAAATTGTATAAGGTCTTTGAGCATTTGCTTAGTTTGAAAAGGGGGGTTTAATGCACATGTTTGATTATTATATGTGGCATGATTCTTGTGACTTATCTACCCTTCGAGGGAGTATCTATTTGTCTTTGCAGGACCTTGCCCGGTGGACAGGTATTCATGAGGAGATGACTTGTTCGGAACTTCATGGGGGATTTGGAGCCCAAGGATGGATGTAGAGACCCCACGTCTGCGGCAAGCTTGTGATCGTCACTTTCACATTGAAGAAGGAGGTCGTTTCCTTTGGAGGCACTCTGGTAGGCCTGGATGGAGAACATTATGCCTTTGGAGGCCTGGATGTCACCCTACTATCCCTTGATGTCACTTCGGGATTGAGGCCTTGCATGGAGGAGGCTTTGACTTGATGGTTGGCATGTATGATTGATGGCCTTTGGATGCCTAACGTTGCACCCTTCTACCTCAGCATCACCCTTATGGAACCAAACGTGAAGGGCATGATGTCACCCTTTAGGGGGTTTTTCATGTAATTTTATTAAAATTGAATTTTAAAGGGTAAATTTTAGAGGTCAAACCTGATTTATATTTTTAAGTTGACATTTTGGGTAAAAGGTGATATAAATACACCTTTAAAAATTCATTTTAACACATTATCTCCTCATTAAGAGGACAAGAGATCTGAAATTTTCGCTAGCTTTAGCTCTATGACTGAAATTTGCACCATTTATGGATTTTATGGTCTCTCTACTTGATGCGCTAGGCTTGGAGGAGCATGCTAAAGGTGTTACTTGTATATTTTGTGGTGTTAAAGTACTAAACTAGGGTTTATTCTTGATTATTCTTGGTGAAAGTAAGTAAATTGTGCAACTTCTTATATGCATTGAATGTTTTTGGTTAAATTTACTTGTTTCATATTGAATATTATGATATTGCTTGCTTTAGACCATAAGAAAGGAACATAAGGTGATTCTTCCTCTCTCTAGCCTATCCCACCCTTCATTTGTCCAGGAAATTTCATCTAAACTAAGCTCCTAAATCCCTAAAGTGATAGCACTTTAGGAGTCCTATTTTAGAGGCTTGCTTACAATATATATTTCAAGAATCTAAGGAGAGGAAGGACTTGTTATGGACCAAAAGGCGCTTTTTGATGTAGGAACATTTCCATCATAGAAAAAGAGGCCGAGAGTGGAGGCAGAATTCGACACCTCAGCGCGCCAAAATTTCAAATCAGGATTAAACAGAGATAGGAGCGTGTTGTTGAGATATTTTGGAAATATTGTTTTTAAAGACCTTGTTTGTAAAGTCGGGTCACCGCCTGAGAATGGCAGAATGTTGTAAATTTTTACATGATTGTAAGGTGTTACAAATATAGAGTGCCAGCTCTTATCTACTAATAACTCACATTTATTGTAATAGGACTAAGTAGGTAACCGCTAAAACAATGATGGGATAGAATTCAGATAGAACGGAGAAGAGCTCGAGAAGCCACTCTTTAGATAGGTTTATGTATTGTATTGTGTGGGAGGAGAATGGAATTGTAGGAGGAAGGAGTAAGAAGTGTTAGATGTAGCAGTTAGACATAGAGAGTCTGAAGACAATGAAGAACTGTGTAACTTATGTAAATACTTCATGAATGAATAGAACATAGAGAGATTGATCCAAATGCTTTGACGGTGTCCATTCCGGTGTGTATTTGAACGAGTGATATGTTCTTTGTGTGTTTATTTTACTATGCTTATGTATGTTGTTCATAGTTGAGTATATGAACCTATGAAGTATTAGATAAGTTTCAATTGTTTCTCTTCTGAGAACTCAGATGCAAGTAGTGCATATTGTCCGCAAGGTGTGCATCGACAGAGTCTAGATTTGACTCAGAGAATCTTAGGAGGGATAATAGGAAACTTAGACCGAATGTTGCAAGGAGTGCACAGGGTCAAGATTCGACTAACTGTCGAGAAATCAGGACCGTGAAGCGCAAGGAGTGCATAGTAAGATTTCTTTTGAATAAATCTCTAAGTCCTAACTTTGTCAAAGATTCTAGGATCGCAAGGAGTGCGACGGAGGCCGAAATCCTCAAAGGAATCAAGCTCAAGAGAGATAGTGACAAATATTCAACAACAAGGGAGAGATTTGTTGAAGATCGTGAATTGACGGGTGAGATCCCTTCGGAGGAAGTCGGGATCATTTCAGTTGTTAGACCTCGGAGAGTTGCACAAAGGTTAGCCTTGGAGTCCTTCGACACTCCGAGTATTCGAAGGCTTGAAATTATTTTGAGAGTGGGAGTCAAAGTTCCCAAAGATGCGGAGTCCATATAGACCATAGATCCATAGGAGGGCACGTGGCAGCATATCAGAGAGTCCGGTAGGTAAAGCTCTGGAAGATTTGTGTGGAGCAAAGAGAAAACTTTGCAAAGTCACAAAGAACGAAGTACATCTAGACTGTTGGATCCAGGAAGGACACGCAGCGAAGATCTGTGTGCTCCGAGATAAGAGTACTATGGAGGAAAATGAGAGGAGTGAAGCCAAAACTCCCGAAGCCTGAATTGTCGAAGTAAATTGTGGTTGTCGATCTGAGAAGGAAACATGTTAGCAGATCATGGAGTCCGGAAGTGTGAACTCCAGATGAAAGGAAAGGAGGAAGTGGAGCATTGACCAGAAGTCGTCTGAAGCTCCAAAGGTAAGGAATCATTCTAGCTGTCCCTTGTAGGGACACGTGGAGAGTGGAGATATACTCTGGAGAAAATTCACTCTGGAGGAATTGAAGAGTGAAGGCACGAAAACTCCCTAAGGCCGGAGTGTCGGAGTTCATCAGAGCCTTCCATTGGAATAGGATGTGTGGTGAGAGATATGTCGCTTCGAAGGATTGGTACTACGAAAGAAAGAACGCGGAGGAGCGTTGACTGCAAGTCGCCTGAAGCAGAGTAAAGGACTGATATTGGCCGTTGATCGGGGCAAGCACGTGGCACTCGATTTGTAACTCTAGGTACAGAGGACTTCAGAAGCAAGCGGTGTCTGGAATGCTCAGAACTTCCGAAGTTGAAATCCCGAAGTAGATCACAGTCGTTGGCTAGCATAGAAGCACAGACCGCAGATATGGTCTAGGTGACTTTGCGGGTCCGGAGTTCGGGGAATAAAAAGGTTTAAGCCCACGATTTTAGACCAGGGTCACATGGAGGACCCTATGCGTACTCAGAGACTCTCGAAAAGGGAATTTTGCACATGAGAGTTAAGACTTTGACCTGTGGAGAAGATAGAAGAGGTTCAGCATGAACCTGTGAGCTTATTCAGCTCCCGAAGTCGATCGATCCTAGATCGGGTGGTCACGTAGCCCCAAGGAAGAGTAGGGGGTCTGCGTCACTTTCTCTCTAGTGAGTTCATCTTTGAGACTTGAATACTTAAGGACTTAAGATACTACTCCTCAAGCTTTCATCTCTTTATCCTTGGAAAACATTATCATTCTTTTTTCTCTGGTTCATATTGTTGTTATAAAGACTCCATATCCCAAAAGGCATTGATTTATATGCTCTTATGAATGAATGTGATCAATCCAACACTCTTACACTACTCTTTCAAGCTCTCAATAACATTTCCTAACACTAACCTAGCTTAAACCACTAACTTAGTCATTGTTGTTGTAAAAACATTGTTATAGCCATCCTAACTGTTATAATTTTTTGCATACACTAATCTAACTCATAGCTAACACACTCAAAAATCTGGTATAGTAACTGCTAATTTATCTACTTGATTAATGGTAAGTTTCCATTGTTATCTCTTGCAATTCTGAGTGATAATTCTCATGGTTGTTACGAATCTTTATTTATGTTATAAACTCTTTAATTGGTTGCAATTACATGTCATCCAACTTATATTTTGATTGTCTATTGTTTGTTGAGGTTTTACTATCATTATGGTACTTGGAATTGCTATATATATGTTATATTGTTCTTGTTCCGGGCAAGTACACAAATTACTCTTATTTTCCTCAATTCTTCGAACATAGACCTTGTTGACTTAGGTGACCAGTGAGAGCAGGGTATTTCTTAACCATATCCTTAGTCTACCAATCCCTTTAGGTCACCAGGTATGCCTCCCTTGGGTTGGGCAGTTTTCCATTCCTAAAAGTGGGGATTTCTCACTAAGGTAACAATGGTGGGTTATCTTATTGTTACGCCAATTTCACCTACCTTTCTTGGGCTTTGCACAAGTACAAATTGTGTGATAACATATTTGGCATCATTTCACGGGAGAATCAAGTTAGTTTTCCTCAACGACACATCCTTTGGTAAGATTTTCCTTAATCCCTTCTCCTATAAGCTTACCTGGCGACTCAATTGAGGGTGATTCCCTCACTTCATTTAATGACCCTAGAAAGATCATTTGGTGACTCCACTAATACTTTTTGAGCTATCTTCCAAGCAATGGAATTATGTCTCTCCATGAAAGA
Source organism: Picea engelmannii (assembly GCA_009831015.1). Classification (NCBI taxonomy): domain Eukaryota; kingdom Viridiplantae; phylum Streptophyta; class Pinopsida; order Pinales; family Pinaceae; genus Picea; species Picea engelmannii. The sequence continues at coordinate 106,969 of ML804243.1, read as the reverse complement.
TTCCCTTCCATTGATTTTGAGAATATTCATGGGTATTTAAATGAGTTCAAAATTGATAAAAAAAATATGGTTGGACGACTATCTGAAATTAGAGGGGGGTTATCCTGCCCTTCATATTCCAAGGTTTCTTGAGTATCTACATGAAGTAGGAACACCTCACGAAGATGTACAAATAACATTATTCATATATTGCTTCCCCTTCGAAGCATAAGATTGGATCAAGAATTGTTGTAATCCGAAGAGCATATATTCTGTCATAGAACTCATTAGCAGATTTATTGAGTATTGGCACCCAGATTACCAAATGTATGAAGATGTTCTTCAAGATCTCACAAGAGTCTTGGATGAAGAAGGGTTCACCACTGATATTGTAGAAGAGCTCAAAGAGGTGTATCATGCTCAAAACAAAGAACCCAAGGAATATATTTGTGAAGAGGCGCCTCATGAAGACGAAGTGTTGATGGTTGCTCCTCCATTTGATGAAGTCATCCAAACTTCCACTCCTCTTGCACAAGAAGAAGAGAATGTGGTAATTCATTTCCCTTTCTAGGATTTTGATGATGCTCTATTCTATGATTTGGAAATTGAAGAAGTGTTAGGGAAACCCTTGGATGTACTAGACCCTTCATGTTATGATAAAGGTAATGATGTGATTGATAATATTGATGAGTTCATACATGTTCAGAGATGTAAATGGGATGTAATTGGTCATGATGGAGATCCCATTTATGATATTGAAGGTCATTTTCAATTGTTGCCTTTACAACAACCATATGTCATTGCTACCAATCCAGGTATTTGGTAACAAGAAGCTGACATGATTCTGTAATTCTTCCAACCACCCAAGGATTATTTACTACAGAATTCTCATAAGTATTTTTGTTCATACCATGGGGAGTTTGGTACTTATTCTTTTGAGCAATTGGATTTATTCTACAAACAGAATTTTCAACCACCATTGTGCTCTAATTTTGATAAGGGTGAGGACATGGATTTCTTAAAGCAGGATTTTTGTGACGATAATTTACAACCTCCTCCGCTTTCATCTTGTCATTCTACTACAGATGTGGTTGGGGGTTCCCCTCATCATGGTCACTTTCTTGTTAGACGAATTTGTTTTCAACCTTTGGTTTGTTGTAGGCCTTTCATTTTCGCACACAACATCAACAATCCTTTGGTTCGGAGCAAATTTTTTTCTCTAGGCTCAGTTTCATGCCTTACCTTGCACCCTCTTTTCCCATAGAAAACCATAGAAATTTTTATAGGTTCCTTCTAATCCCTTCTTCTCGACATTCTAGTGACAAGTTTGTAGTTGAGAACGAGGATCTTCCTTCGTCTGATTTTCTTGGATTTGTCTTAGGATGTATGGGGCAAGGTTGTGGTGATACCTCTTAGTAAAAAATTTTCCCTCCCTCCTGCCTCCATGAGTTGGATTTTATGATTATTTATGATATACTACATGCTTTAACTCATGCTCCTTTTGTGCTTGGCATGTGCTTGTGTTGGTTTATGATGAAGCACAAAGGTAGGTGTTGTGATACAATGTTAGCATGTTTTTTATTGGTTATATGATTATACCTAGAATTTCTTACTAACACATATTAGGTAGGTAGGTAGGCATTTGCATCTTGCATTTCATTGTATATATGTTGCATATTGCATGTCATGGTAGTATAGTTTACATTTAGCCTAGATCGATTTGCATACATGTTATTCTCTTGCATCTTGCATCATTGTTATGTCATACTTATATGTTTGCATTGACTTGTTAGAATAGAATTTTCTTTTCATCATTTTCTTTTGGATTTTGATCATTTTTCATAAGGACAAGGGGTGATAGCACCACCCTAGGTACTCTAAAAAAATTCTTGAGTGTGTAGGCATAGGTCGTACCAGAGATGTTAAGGTTCTCAAGCACTCTACGGTGAACACATGTCCCCGAGTAAGAGCGTGATGTTACCCCCTCACACTAGGGGTAACTATGGAGATCGTGTCTTGAGGCCAACAGGTAGCATACATGGAGTGTCAAGATCCATATTGACTAGCATATCCCTACAAGGCCCCTTTTATTTATTGATGCACCACCATACATCACCAATAGCAAGGAAGAATACATCACACTAGCTTGGCCCCAGAGGATAGTAGGTATTGCTTCATGAGGTAATAAGTCGGGTATCATCGTAAGTGTCACCCTAATAATTGAATCATTTGAACATGTTGCAAAGAATTATTTCTTGATTACAGAACACTTTCTTGGAAATTATACTATTTCCCATATTTGACCTTGGTGGGTGTCATTCCATCCTAGTAAGTTGGTCAACCTTAATAATAGGGTGCTACTGGGGGGTTCCTTGAAGTTTCATTGTACCATTCTCAATCATACTTATCACTTTCCATACATCTTCCCTTTTGCCTCCTCGTATTTTGGTATTTTTCGGTGCACTGACCCCATAAGGGATTGTACCTCATTTCATGTGAAGAAGGGGTTGAAGGCCCACAGAGAAATGTAGTTGGAAAAAGATAAAATCCAAATCATAACCTTCTAGATGCTTTCCCAAGAGGTCTTAAAAACAATGAAGTGTTTCTCCTAAAATAATTGAAAGACCTGCAAAAGCAAACTCACATTATATAAATGTCCCACTTGTTGAGGTGTGTACACGTATACGGTGTCCCTTTATTTCCATGCATATGGCACTATGTGTACCTCTAGCTTCAAGTGAAGTTGTGGTACTATTTTATTTCCATGTCTTATAGTACCCAATTGTTTTGGACTTTAATTAATTATGGCAATAAATGGGCTTGGAAAAAGGTTGCATTGAAAAGGAAGGTGTAGAACGCCCTCTACAAAGGCACCCATAAATGAGACATTATGAACCCTTGTATGTCATGAACCCCATGCCCATAAGTTTTACCCCACTCCACCTCATACTCATGCATGACTAAAATGGGTTTCCCTTGGAAAACACCCTTGAATTGTGGATTGACTGGCCCAATAGGCTGACTTGACACCCCTCACACACCTAAATCTGACAAATTGTATAAGGTATTTAAGCATTTGTTTAGTTTGAAAAGGGGGGTTTGATGCACATGTTTGGGTGGTTTGATTATTATAAGTGGCTTACTTGGCATGATTCTTGTGACTTATGGACCCTTGGAAGGAATACTTGTTTTTCGTTGTGGGACCTTTCCCGGTGGACATGTATTCATGAGGAGATGACTTGTTTGAACTTTCATGGGGGCTTTGGAGCCCAAGGATGGATGTAGAGACCCCACATCTGGTGCAAGATTGTGATCATCACTTGCACATTGAAGAAGGAGGTCGTTGCCTTTGGAGGAACTTAGTAAGGCATGGATGGAGGGCTCCCACCTTCTCCCACCTGACGTTATGAATTTGGAGGCCTGGACGTCACCTTAGTAGCCCTTGACATCACTCGGGGCTTGAGGCCTTGGATGGAGGAGGATTTTACTTGATGGTTGGAATGTATGGCATGATCGATGGCCTTTGGAGGCCTAATGTTGAACCCTTATACCTCAACGTCACCCTTGTGGAACCAAACGTCACCCTAGAAGGGAATGACGTCACCCTTTAGGGGGTTTTTAATGTAATTTTATTAAAATTGGATTTTAAAGGGAAAATTCTAGAGGTCGGCCCTAATTTGTATTTTTAAGTTGACATTTTGGGTAAAATATGATTTAAATACGCCTTTAAAACATTCATTTTAACACATTCTATCCTCATTAAGAGGACAATAGATCTATAATTTTCGCCAGCTTTAACTCTATGACTGAAATTTGCACCATTTTTGGATTTCATGGTCTCTCTACTTGATGCGCTAGGCGTGGAGGAGCATGCTAAATGTGTTACCTCGCTATTTTGTGGTGGTAAAGTGCTAAACTAGGGTTTATTCTTGGTGAAAGTAAGTAAATTTTGCAACTTATTCTATACATTGAATGTTTGTGGTTAAATTTACTTGTTTCATATTGAAGATTATGAAATTGCTTGCTTTAGACCATATGAAATGAACATAAGGTGCTTCTTCCTTTATCTAGCATATCCCACCCTTCATTTGTCAAGGAAATCTCATCTAAACTAGGCTCCTAAAGCCCTAAAGTGCTATCAATTTAGGAGTACTATTTTTTAGGCTTGCTTACAATATATATATCAAGACTCTAAGGATAGGAAGGACTCACTAGGGCACAAAAGGCGCTTTATTTCTAGTAAGTTCATCTTTGAGACTTGAATACTTGAGGACTTAAGGTGCTACTCCTTAAGGTTTCATATCTTTATCCTTGGACAACATTATCATTATTTTTTCTCCAAGTCATATTGTTGTTATAAAGACTCCATACCCCAAAAGGCATTGATTTCTATGCTCTTGTGAATGAATGTAATAAAGCCAACTCTCTTACACTACTCTTTCAATCTCTCACTAACATTTCCTAACACTAACCTAGCTTAAACCACTTACTCGATGTTGTTGTAAAAACACTACTACAACCATCCTAATTGTTATAATTTTCTGCATACATTATTCTAACTCATAGCTAACACA
>ML804243.1:32878-95245 GCA_009831015.1 Picea engelmannii | reverse complement strand
TGGTGATAACTAGGAGGATAAAAGAGTCAAAGCTCAAGTGGACAAGGCTGCCTCTATACAATAATTTCTCTTAATCCAGACTAGTTGCTAGCTAGCTAAAACTAGCTGTAAAAATCCCTCCCTTGAAAGTGTGCAGGAATGAATACTGAGAAAAATATATGATGAAGGTAATACCCTGTAATGGTCTTTGAAAATTGGGTTGAAGCATCCCGACTCAACTGTCAGAGGAGGCAGGGGAGAAACAGTGTAGTTTGAATAGCGTCTCTAGGTAGCGCACCATGCATGAAGAGGATAAGGCCTACTAGGATACTGTGAGCTCAGTGGAAGAGGTGGGAAGATGTATCAAAATCAATCGATAGGTGGTGATATCTGCAAGTTTGAATGGAGGGAAAAACTGGTAGAATGGTGTGAGGCAAGATCTCCCCCAGCTGAGCAGGCACAATAATTACAAAAATTATGAGCGCCAATTTTCCTTGAAATTGATATCCAGAGGAGGAAAAACACGAAACACTTGTGGCATAAAGACAGTTCCAGACCTCAGCAAAATCTCAGGAAAGAGTCACGAGCAATTTGGCCTCTGAATCCACCTCAGCATCATATCTGGTAGCGCCGCTGCCAACTGGTCAGAACTGGTAGTTTGTGCAGCGCAGCAGTTTGAGTTTTTCAAAATTCAAAAACAGTTATTAGAGCTCATAAATATGAAATCTTGAAAGCATATTTTAACCACCCCTGACACTGAAAACAAGGAAGAGATGACATAATCATCTTAACCACAAATCATGGTAGACTATGATGAATAGGGAGTGTGCTATGGAAACTCCTGATGAGTTGGCAGCGCTCCATGTCAAAAAATGATTTGACAGTAAGAAAAGGACAAATGGGACAACAAGGCAAGGCTACGAGAGCATGAGTGAAGAAAATGGCATGTCAAATCAAACTGTTCGTGGGGTGAGTCGATCCTAATGACAAGTCATGAAGGGAATCAAAAGATAAGTCATGAAAAATGGTCCTAAGACAAAAATTTGTGCGAGGATCAAAACATAAGTCATGACTTAACACTTCATTTATCAAGGGGACCAAAACAAACACATTTTAAAAGGGAACAAAATTAAAAATTAAAATCTAAGGGTTTAGGGAAGATGAAACTAAAGGATAAAGACTCAAGGAAACTTAGTGTGATAATAGAACCAAACCCGCCACCAAGGCCCAATTAGACTCTCCAGCGTTTAATAGTGGAATGGTTCTCCAGATCTTGCGATCCAGCTAATTTATCGATGGGATTTATGTTTTCTTGTGAAGGCTCTTCCTTCAGTTCAGACTATCTCTTTTGTATTTTTTCTTGGGTGGGACCGATATGAGATGTAAGCCAATATAAACCAACTTGGTAACAAAACAAGACTAAGTTCTAACTATTGGGGAAGAGGCTGAACTTGGGATAACCCGCTACTCAAACATGCAGACGAAAATTTTATACCACGGGCCTAGTACTAATACATTAACCATGTGAGCATCCAATTATTGTCTAAGAAACTAATTACCAGAAAGAAAACACATATGCGATAAGGCAATGGAAAGCAAAATAATTCACCTACTTAATCATCCATCACATAATAACACCACGATTCATCTTCATCATTAAAGTAAAGAACAACAAAATATTGCCCCAGATAACTTGACAAAAGATTAAATAGCTCTTACTCATTACAGCGTCATTCATGAAACGAGATAGGAAATAGTTCTTCTCCACGTCCAATCACATGCATTTGATGAAAATAATTTTGTCTTTGGTCTAGAAGGACGTCTCTATTAACGGTAGCTCAGAAATAATTCTTGACAAAACCAAAACATAAGAGTTTCTTGCAACAACCATTGACCCCTAACTAATTGGTCGATGTTCCTATTTATAACGTAAAATTCAACTGAAAATAACAGCTAAGTGTAGTTTAAACAAAACAAAATTCACCACGTGGCGTCCTCTTCTAACAGTTTCTTTAATAGTCAACTCAAGATATCACTTGAAAGGGTGACTTTTCTCATACTCCGACCAACTAATAAACAGCTCCTTGCAAGTTTGGGCCCATCGAAATCTGTGTTGCTCCATCAGAGCCGCGTAAATTCCTCTAACCTCCACCTCATGGCATCGGTACTTCACTAGACTGGTGTTTAACTGTTGTAGCACAGTCCGAGCTCTAATCGTATGCTCCATAAATATTTGCACTTGTCCTGGCATTGTGTTGGTCACCTTCGCTAGCTCTTCAGCCCATAATAAATCTTGCTTGGTATGCGATTCGACTATGTCGCACAATTCGATGAAGTTGTTGGGGTTGTCGAACTCGGGGAGTCTGGTATCCTTTATTGCTTTGTTAATTTTCCCTCAATGTTTCTCTCATTTGGCCCACTTCTCTTGAATTTCTCAGTGTGGTTCCTGAGACATCTTATCCCAATACTCGGTTGATCGCTTCATGCGATCAAGACTGCTTTTTCCCAGCATCCAGATTTCGTGTTCTTCTTTATCCCGACCCTGTTGAACTGCATCAATGTATTCGAGTCTCTCCATGGCTTGTTGCACCTTTTCATTCCACCGCTCCATATCCTTTCACATTGCGAGTGCCATGAGAGTGTCTTCCGGGAGCTCAACTATCTTTGCAGTATAAAGTTACCTCTCTTTTTTGAATTGGTTGTAAGCTTCCTCGAACTCGCTTCTCAAGTATACCGTCGTCTGGGTGGCACCCTAATAGTATTCAACCATGTGGTGAAAATGTTCTAGTTCCTTCAGGGGGGAGGCCAGCTCTTTTTCATCTCGTTTGGCTCATTCCAGGGTGGCATCCGAGAGCACCATCCCCATGCCAAGGAGCTCAGATGTTCTGTCATTTTCTGTGTCTATCAATTTTTCCTCTGTAGTGATGAGGATGGAGCGATCCAACATGATCCTCCTTTTCTTTGTAGTTCTCCAAACGATGGCCTTCCTCTTTCAATTGTAGGAGATTGCATAAATATCATCTACCTCACCCACATGTTCAGGAATCTGCTGATCACCCCATGTGAGTGTGTTTCCCAAATTTCTAGTGGTGTATACTTGTTCAAGATCGGGTTCTTGAACTTTCTCGTTGTGCTTTGAAGGCCCTGCATCCACCTGTCGCTTGTCGGGGATATAAGTATCAAGAAGAATAGAGGCGTTGGGAAAATACTTGATACTTACGTGTTCATCGGTTGTTGAAACATTGATTTCCTTTAGTGGGGATCCTTTCCTTAGCTCGTTCGGTTCTGACTTATCTTTCAGATTGTTTGCTTGGGTCTCCGGCGTATCGGGTCTCCTCGTGTCGAGGCCACTTTCGGCTTCTTTTTCTTTCTGTGGGATCTCCTGGGTTTGGACCTCGGGAGCAGGAGAAGAAGTCTTCTTAGGTCCCTTTTCTTCTTGGACACGCAGAGGGGTCCCGCGAGATGCCTTTGGGATTTCATCATCATTATATATATTTATAAACTTGCTCAAAGGATTAGGAGCGCTTGTTTCCACTGATACCCGGCCTTTCTCTGGTTGATTCGTCACACCTACCGACGATCTAACCGATGGCATTGTGGATTCAAGGTCATATGACCCGTTGATGTTATCAAGGTTCATGAAATCAGGGTCGCTTGGCCCCGTCAGGATTTCTTCTAGGCTATCGGTCGGAAGCCTTGGCAACCTGATGAGGTCTGAGTTATCCCGCATCTTATTCATTATCTGTTGGGATTGTTGATACATGAGTGACCCTCTCTCCCACGCATCCTAAGCGTCGGGGAAATTCATGTCCTATACCGGGGTTACCTAGGAAATCTCTGCTATTTCAGTGGCTTCTTAAGGAGCTTCCATTGCTTCGACTGATTCCGGTGCTATCCTTTCTTCGCTAGCCCTGAGGATTTCTTTAGCCGATTGTTCCAAGACTATTGCTTGCTCATCTCAAATAATGGCCTTAAACCTGGTTTCTTTAGGTTCAACCATACTTGCCACCACCTCATCCCAGCTTTGAGAATTTTCGGTGAATATATCATCTTCAAACTTATCATGGGCATATTGCTAGAAGGATGATACCTGTGACGCGTGCTTCAGGACCAGAACCTTGTGGTCGTGCTTGCGAAAACGACCAGTCTGGAATCGAAACTCCAATTGGCTTAACCCTTCTTGCTTGTCATGAAAGGTGTCCTTTACCATGTAGAAACCAATATGAAACCCATAGGGTATGAAGGCACGCTTCTTATCCTTTACCAAAGCAGCATTATACCCTTGTAGCATGGTTTTATAACAGATTTCCCCTACTACTAGTCAATTGGGGACATATACAGGTAACAGATGGGGTGCTTCGGTGGTGTCGAAAACCCTGATGTAGGTATCTCACTCATCCAGATACCAATGTCCAACTTTCGATACAACCTTTTTGGCTGCATCTGACAGCGTTGGGAACTCTTTCTTGAACATCAAGAAATAAATACGTGTGATAAACTGAACCCAGATGAGAGAGTAGGATTTCTTGTACCTGTTTTCCCATAAGATGCTGAAATATACATGCACCAGGAGTTCAGAGGCATGCCAGCTTAAGTTCATTCTGGCAAAGACATTCTTGTCACAGATGAGGTCCAATAGATAAGAATCCATATAAAAGTATGGGGTTTCTCCTTCTTTCGGCATTTGAGCCTATCGTATGCAAGTGCTCAGCTGTTTGGAGATGATGGCACCCCAATTGAAACCTATTCCGGAAATGGATATAGTATAATCTAGAGGCATCCAATCCTCTAAAAACCTAGAGCAATCTTTCTCCCCATGCAATCGGTAGAGGAGGGCCATGAGATAGATGTAAGGCTCTCTTAGGTTGGCCATCAAGTACCATTCGGAGGTTCGATTGGTGAAATTTTTATCCTCTCTCCACCAGGAATCCATCACCTTGTTGGTGTCGTGTTTCTCATAGAAACACAAAACAAAATCAGTGTTCAACCGTTGCTCCGGCTCTCTGAGATTATAGTAATTTTGAACTTCCAGTCGGAGGAAAACCCTGACACACTCATCATTGTCATCATTAATCAAACATATTTATGTGTCAGTGTGATCAATAATCCATTTCAAGAGTTCGATGCAAGGGAATATCGGAGTCCTGCTCGCCACCATGTGCAGATACACCTTTCGGACATTCGGGAGGACTTCATCGTCGAGTCTTCTCGTATCAGGATCGTTGTGTGGGGTATATTCGGGGAATTCCTCCCGCTTGATTTTCTTGAAAATTTCCTCCCAACGTGGGAATACTATCTTGGTCCCAATGTTCACCTTTGTATCTCCAAAGGCCGGGGGTTGAACGAAAGCCTTCTTGGTGGTTGTTTTGATAATGGGCATTGGCTTTGGAGAAAATTCCAATTATCTTGCAACCACTGGGGAGGAACATTCTCCCACCTCTGGTTCTTGTAGCTTTGGTGCTCTTAGGGATTTGTTGGTGGTGGGTTTCTTCGAAGGCATCATTCCTGCAACCAAAAATGATTCTTTAGGCAAGTGTACAGAGTAACATTGGATAAAAACGTATGAAATGAAGTACAAAACATCCATAGACCGGTACATACCTGTAATGCTTGCTAAATTGTTGTTTAATACTCATTGGACCTTGGAAGCCATCCCCAGACTACTCGTCTCGCTCCTCTGGGTGTTTCGAACTCCTTCGTGCACAAAATAACCTTGTTTACAATGACTCAAAAGAATATAACGTGAGATATCCTACCATTCGTATCAACCAGTTAATATGAGTAATGGGTGAAATTCAAAACAATCTACCGTTGAATCTCTGTAAATAAATTCTACGTGGGTTGACGGCGGAGGCGCGGAGAGAGATGCACTGTATCGGCATATTCAAATGGTCCTTTTGATTCGCACACGAATTAGCAACTAATGCGAGATTCTGGAATCAATTAACCCTTTAAATGTGTCGTATCTACCGTATCTTAGAGCTAAAACGTCCCATCGCGTTGTTTTCTTAGTGAGCAGATCGGGAATCGACGATATCCTTATGCATGTTTCCGTCGATACCCTCCTGGGAAAACTTCTAACGCCGACGAATTTCGTCATACGATGCTGACGTGGTAAAATTGGTTCGGGGTGCGACGTGGGTCTCAAGAGTTAGTAACGACTCCAGGGAAAACTAGATTGTATGTCTAATAACTCATGCAATGACAGATGGAAACAGAGGACAGGTGTTTTGACTGTATATCTCAATCGGAGTCGTGTCTTTCAACAGAAGACGTGCATTAAAATAAACTTGGGATTGTCGAGGCCTAAAGGTATCGAGGTCGGGGATCAGGGGTTGGCTTATCACGTTCTCCACGGGCTATCCTTCTAAAATCTCGCCGATGCCGGAAGTTATCAGGGATCGGCTCTCAGAGATAGTTCCATCGTGTAGTTCCTTTGTGGGTTATCATACTCGAAAACCCCCAATGCCGAAAATATTTCGGAAGTCGACAATCAGTGATGTCATTTCATTCTTTGTGGGTGCTTACTCTTTTAGTCCTCCACCGATGCCGAATGGATCGTTCATCGGCGATATTCTCGGTGATGCTTGTCATGAAAGAAACCTCGCGTCTGCCGACACCGACATAGATCAAGACTCGGCAACCTTGGTTCTCTCTAGTGTTTTCTTTCACGCTTAATCCTTTCCGATGTCGAATTCCTTAAGCACGTTGGGGAAAGCTTTGACTGTCAACTCTCTAATTTAGATATTAGTCTTTTAAGTTAATGGTTTTCACATGTCCAAGCAAGCTTTTAAAGACTTAATGAGAATAAAAAAATGATAAGTAAAGGAAACATTTTTCATACTGAAGTCGAATTAGACAATGCCAAAAGATTAAGTGGTACCCAAAAAGTAAAATTTGACATAGACTTTTTAGGGTGTGTTGAATGTTCAACAGGTGGCAACATTATTTCAACTTGCAGTGTTTAAATATCATGCACTACTCTAACTTGTCTCACACAACTCTAGCTCTCATGCTCTCATGTTAACACGGATCTTATATTCCATGTTGTCATGGTATAGCTATGCTACGGCAATTTTTTTGTTATGGAGTCCATATTATAACCTAACATAACAAGGAGAAATGAGGAAAATTTAAAACACCATTTCATTAATTGAATTTTCACACCAAGAGGTATATAAGTAGACGTATTTATACAACCCATGAAACTTTGGACTATTCACAACTTTGATAACATTGGTGGATTTCTTCCATGGCAATTGTTCATGGCATATTCCCTTATGGTATAATCCCCTACACCTATAACACGTTATGACAGATTATGTATTCTCAGTATGTGACATTTATTTCCCTCAAATTCATTCATATGTCATTTAATACACACTAAAGTCCATTGATGCTTGAAATGGACAATCAAGAATCAACACTAAATACACTCTTGTAGGGATGGTCAAGAGGAAAAGAGGAATGAAAACCAGAATGATTTAATACCCAAAACCAATATTCTTGAGAAGATTGATTTGTTAGAACAATTAGTGGAGCTCTTCCTCCTTACATGTACTAGGACTCCTTAAAATGTTTGCATTATTGATTTTAAATGTGCCTTAAGTTAGTGAGGTATTATATGTAAATGCATATTAAAAGATGTTATTCATCAATGCAATGCTTATATACATATACTAAAAGGAAAATAAAACGAAAGGAATGTGAAATGCAACTCTAGAAAAATATTAATAGCAACTACTTAAAGCAAACCTCTATACAAAGTAAATCAAAGTAAACTAACCTGAAATTTAAAAGCATGTAAAAGGAAAAGCAAAGAAGAAAGCGAGATCATCAAATCTCAAGAGAATAACATATATGTCCCGAAAAAATGATTTTATTAAAATGTTTGATTGTATAGCTAAATAACATAGCCCAATTTCGACAGGGTTGATAGCATGTTAGGCTCTTAATGAGTAGGATGTTTCTAAAACCATATGCTACTCATAAAAACATCCAATCAAGAGGAAGAAGCTTCAAATGTTGAAGGTCTTTATGAGAATCTACACATAGATTGTTTGGACTGAATCTGGTTATATAGCATGGTCAATCTTATAGAATTGAACAAAAATGCATAACCAAGAAATACAGATAAAAAAATATACCTCCGTGATAGTTGTAGGTCTTTTCGTCATTATAAGATTTAGTTAGACCACTTGAGAGATTAAAACAACATGAAAATTAATTTCATTTGCATAACTAAAGAATACTTGCTCGTTCCTCCTTATTTATTCAATTCTCCCTCTCCTCTTTATATAGAGGTTAGGAGGGAAGATGAAAAAAAATAACTACCTTATGAGTATAATAAATAAATTTGAATAATGTTAATAATGAATGCTTGATGGGTGAACAATCACTTAATTTAACATAGACTAAGGTCACCTAAGAAAACTAAGGGGCCACCATTAGTATATTGCACACACATTTAGCTTCAACAAGGCATGAGAAATAACTAAATAAAAGGGCCATAGGAATGCCAACATGATGTACACACCATTAACTAGTGGGGGGAGAATTGCATAGAATGAACTAGAAGGAATATGCATTCTTCTTTCCTGCCAATAGTAAAAGAAACTAGAGGCCTCCTAATATGACATTCCATTTCTAGAATTACTACTATTGAAAACTCGAACTCATGTAATTGATCAAATCTCAATGGCCATGCATCATTCATCACAATGCAAGCTATAGTCAAACAATTTCAATGCATTGTAGTAGTCACAAGATTGTAAATTGAATTGTGCATGAAGGAGGATGGATGAAAGGATGAACAAGTGAAAGGAAAGAGAATGGGAACCCTTACTGGAAGTAGAAGATACCCGATCCTTCAACAACTAAAGATGGTTTTTTTATTTCTCTCCTTCATGTTCCTTCATCAAATGTTCCCAAACTAATTAGTTCGCAGTGCAAACAATCTATTCACATATATATCAGCATCATATAACATCAAATAAAAAGTGTCACTATAGGTTTTAAGGCTTTGGAGTAACCCTTGTGCATATTCAATGTATGTTCAAAGTGTGTTATGCATAGGCCATGGACTGGTGCAATAATCAACATAAGCCTTTTAGCATGCCCAAGTTCAATACCCAACACCAAACCTACCATTAAAATTGTAGCCTAGGTCATCCAAATCCATAACAAATTGATGTACATAGAGAATATCCATCAATCCAATAAACAATGGTATTCAAGCTGAAAAGCTTCATGCTTTCTACACAAATGAATGCACTTAAGCCATACTATAAGAAACATGTATTATAATATAGTACATGTATCTTGATCAAGCATGCCTTAGATGCATGGATTGAACTTACGATTTCAATCTATTTCAAGTTGCATATTGTCTACCATGTAAAGCTTTCAAACTAAGACAATGTATGTAGTCAAACAAAGATAATAATATCACTACCAATTCATTATTGTATTGGCCCTCAACTCTCCCATCAAGGACAATAATCACACCACAATATACATAATCAAATGTCAAATTGGATGCCCACAAGCATGCCAACAAAAGTGTTGATTTAATAACCATCAAAACACCATATAAAACTCATACTTAGGTCACAATTCGACCTCTTCTATGTGTTGCCAACATAGAAAGGACATTTTTAGAGGTCAAAGTGTATGAGAATTGGAAGGAAAAAAGAGGAGTGAGCCTTCAGGCTCTTCAACATAATTCATAGCAATGCAAATGGAATGATGGGATTTATCCAGAATGTGTGTGTATTAAAAGGACTAAAATGGTCGAGCTATCGACGCCTCACTACTTCAAATAGACCAAGGTTTGAGTCATGGGGGCTTTCTAATTATACACGAGTTGTGAACTAATATTTCCAAGGATATCAAATGTTTCAACAATAAGGTCTATGACTACATAAACTCAATACAAACAACCCTATACCAGAGGAAATGTAAGAATTCAAGAATGGCTTGGATTATGAATCTCACGCCCTTTGAAAAAATGAGAGAGAGAGAGACTCTACAAATAGGTTTCTCTTCCTATAATTGAAAGTAAAAACAATCGTTAATGGGTCAATAATTGAGGGGAAAAGGATATGCATAAATAACCTTAATCACAACCACAAATCTCTAGTCTACCATGTAAGCTTAACAAGGTGTCCAGGAAACATGGGTCATTTCCAGGTTATGATTTTTCCTTGTCCATAATGCTTTGGTTATGCACATTGGAAACGGAGTCATTGACAATTTCGACCTCCATTAGAAACCCATGACCACATGCAAAATCTCATGGTCAAACACTTCAATTTCTAGCCACATTTACCCAACAACCCATGCAATGCGTCTTGAATTATCCCACAATGCTCGACCCTTTTTTCCATAGACAAGAATCTCCTAAAAAAACATAAAAGGGCTCAAATCACACTATAAATCTTAGCTTCCAAATAGTGGATTATAAATGGATGTCTGGCAAGATCCAAATCCCCTCCATAACCATAAATTTTCATGCAATACAAACTAGGGCTAGGCCAAGAAATCAACCTTCAAACATCATTAACAAAAAAACCTTAGCTCTCATAGAGCACCATGGAAAATGATCGAAATGACCATCAAAAGGCTAATGGATTATCCATTGAAACTTCATGTCAATATTCCACCATAAAATCGAAATCAACAGTGGTAAGCACAAATGAATTTTACATGTACATATGGCATTCAAGGTTGAATGTTGAGACTTGTACTTGGTGGCCAAGTGGCATCCTCCATAAGCTTTGAACTCCCAATTGAAATCCAAAGGAGATCATTGTAAAGGGGTTATATGATCAACCAAATGGCCATCCTCCATTAGCTTTGAACTCCCCATTGAAATCCAAAGGAGATCATTATAAAGGGGTATGTCCCATCAACCAAATTCCTTATCACATTATGTGTCAAGTTGACATTCCTTTGCAATCGTTGTGGGGACAAAACTTTAAGTCTTGGCCATAGAAAGATATATAACGTATAACTATCCACCCATACCATAGGTCTTATGTAATAAGTCTCTTATTTAGTGTGTGTGTGTTTGTGTGTGTGTGTGTGTGTGTGTGTGTGGGCATTCGTGCCCGTGCAAACTCACGCACGCGCGCACACACACACACACACACACACACACACACACACACACATTGCATTTAATTCACATACTAACAGTTGTTTTTATAGGTATAGAAAATCGAACCATAAGCAAAGAAGGAAACCAAAACCATGTGCATACCCACCATGACAACCATATATCATTTGTGATTGAGCTCATGCATTGAAACAACAAACACTTATAATAAGCATTAGTTGATTAATTATTTTATACATACATAATCAACTACGTTTACAAGCATATTGGAGCAATTCAAAAGCAAAGTTACAATTTCATATCTCACACAACCATAACCATATGATGTGACATCTTCCTTACCATTAAGATCAAACCATGAAGGCATTGCCACCATATTAAATGTCCAAAACAACATTGTAGTAATCATGAACAAACATCATAATTTCTAAAGCATGATAGATAAGACTGTCATATTAAACACATTGATGGATTTCCATGGATTGCCATTTTGACATCTTTTTGCTCCATTTTTGCCTATAACATATATTTATTTTGCCTATTTCCATAGTGTTAAAGACTCATTCCCCTACCTTCTTCTAACTCATTCCCCTATAACATATATATATTTGCCATTTTATTCTCTTATCTTCCTTTTATAATTAGAGTTAAAAGTATGTTTTAGATTACTTCATGAGTCCACCTATATCTTGATCACAAGAACCTTACTAACCCGAAACTTTATGAAGATTGTTCATTACTTGTAGGTCAGCATAAGTCAAAGCCCGATCATGATTTCAACCATTGAAAGGAAGGCAGGTGGATCGAGGGTATTTTAATCAGGTATATTAAGACCAAGGGTTTGAATCTCATCACAAATGTGCTCCACTATGACCAAAGGCTCGATGGAAACCATGCTCGCATGGATCTCACGGAGTGGTCAGCAGTTATAGTAGTTTGTTCAAGATTCGATCCCACATAAATGCTCAACTATGGAGATGCTTGGACGAACTCGCGACCATGGCTTGTATCATTTGGCACAAGATTTATTTGACGCTCCAGTTGGCCAAGGGTTATACCATTAGATAATCGTTGGAACTGATTGTGATACATGAGCCAATCCGAGGGTTGTTAGCATTATTTTTCAGTTGTGTTTGTTTGAATTGATAGCAGATTCTGAGGGGCCTGTCTCTCCACTTTTGAAGCAGTTAGATCCCCTTCTTATGTATATATGTGTGATTATCTCATAGAGGACGATAGCTAGACATTTGCAAGTTTATAAAAAGATAATCACTCTGTAACTTTGCTTTCTCCAACTCAATATATGGTTGGAATTTGATATTTGAGGTTTCCATATAATTATGTTATAGTGATTTCGTGAAGACTAGGCACAGGTCGAGCTTTGAGAGGGCCCACTTGAGGTAAGGCATTGTGTTGTAATTTTCTTCTATATTGGTATTTGTTTCTAGTATGATATTAAAGGTTTTATATCAGACATAGATTAGTTCTTTAGTCTTGCTTACTTTCAGTTCATTGTGTGTTATTACAATTCTTTGTTTTACCCTAGTGACCTGTAGATCATGCTACAGAACTAGGATGCTACAGGGTTAGGGACTTGTAGGACCATTATGTTCCCAACTAAGTACTTGGTATGCAGAGTGAAATGTTGAGTTATGGATATGGTTTCTAGAAAGTATAACATATGAAGTGCCACAAACTGAGTAGATATTGAGAATGTTGTTGGTTCTTTTATTGAAAAGTTATGTTTGAATATTAGAATAGATTTTGGAATTACCTTTTGATTCCAGTGTGAAAAGTAAAGTACATTATATCATTAAATTTTCTCTGAAATGTTACTTTGGTTTGTGATATTAGCATGTTATAGAATTACTTTGTTCTTGGTCTTGTTACCCCCTCACACTAGGGGTAACTATGGAGATCATGTCTTCATGCCCATAGGTAGCAAGCATGGAGTGTCGAGATCCAGATTGACAAGCATATCCCCGCAGTGCCCCTCCTATTCACTAATGTGCCACCATACATCACCAGTAGTAGAGCAACATCCATCACATCAGCATGGCCCCTAGAGGAGAGCAGGTCTTGCTTCATGAGGTAATAAGTCTAATATCATGGTAAGTTTCACCCTAATAATTGAAGCATTTGAACATGTTGCAAATAATTTTTTCTTGATTATAGAACGTTTGCCTGGAAATTATACTCTTTGACTTATTTGATCTTGGTGGGTGTTAGTTCATCCTAGTAAGTTCGTCATCCTCCGGAATAGGGTGCTACTGGGGGGTTCCCTAAAGAGTCATAGTACCATTCCCGATCATATTTATCACTTTCCATAATTTTTTACTTTTGTCTCCTCATCTTTTGGGATTTTCAGGTGCACTAACCCATAAGGGATTGTACCTCATTTCATGGGAAGAAGGGATTGAAGGCTCGAAGATAAATGTAGCTGGAAAAAGATAAAATCCAAATCGTAACCTTGTAGATGCTCTCCCAAGAGGTATTGAGAACAATGAAGCTTTTCTCCTAAAAGAATTGAAAGACCTACAAAAGCAAACTCACATTATATAGATGTCATGCTTGTTGAGGTGTGTACATGTATGTGGTGTCCCTTTCATTCCATGCATATGGAACTCTGTGTACCTCTAGCTTCAAGTGACATTGTGGTACTCTTTTCTTTCCATTTCTTATAGTACCCAATTTTTTTGGACTTTAATTAATTAATGTGAATAAATGGGCTTGGAAAAAGGTTGCATTGAAAACGAAGGTGCAACACACCCTCTACAAAAGCACCCATAAATGTGACAATACAAAACCTTATATGGCATGAACCCCATGCCCAGAAGTTTTACCCCACTCCATCTCATACTCATGCATGGCTCAGATGGGTTTCCCTTGGAAAACACCCTTGGCTTGGGGATTCACTGGCCCAATGGGATGCCTTTACACCCCTCCCACACCTAAATTTGACAAATTGTATAAGGTCTTTGAGCATTTGCTTAGTTTGAAAAGGGGGGTTTAATGCACATGTTTGATTATTATATGTGGCATGATTCTTGTGACTTATCTACCCTTCGAGGGAGTATCTATTTGTCTTTGCAGGACCTTGCCCGGTGGACAGGTATTCATGAGGAGATGACTTGTTCGGAACTTCATGGGGGATTTGGAGCCCAAGGATGGATGTAGAGACCCCACGTCTGCGGCAAGCTTGTGATCGTCACTTTCACATTGAAGAAGGAGGTCGTTTCCTTTGGAGGCACTCTGGTAGGCCTGGATGGAGAACATTATGCCTTTGGAGGCCTGGATGTCACCCTACTATCCCTTGATGTCACTTCGGGATTGAGGCCTTGCATGGAGGAGGCTTTGACTTGATGGTTGGCATGTATGATTGATGGCCTTTGGATGCCTAACGTTGCACCCTTCTACCTCAGCATCACCCTTATGGAACCAAACGTGAAGGGCATGATGTCACCCTTTAGGGGGTTTTTCATGTAATTTTATTAAAATTGAATTTTAAAGGGTAAATTTTAGAGGTCAAACCTGATTTATATTTTTAAGTTGACATTTTGGGTAAAAGGTGATATAAATACACCTTTAAAAATTCATTTTAACACATTATCTCCTCATTAAGAGGACAAGAGATCTGAAATTTTCGCTAGCTTTAGCTCTATGACTGAAATTTGCACCATTTATGGATTTTATGGTCTCTCTACTTGATGCGCTAGGCTTGGAGGAGCATGCTAAAGGTGTTACTTGTATATTTTGTGGTGTTAAAGTACTAAACTAGGGTTTATTCTTGATTATTCTTGGTGAAAGTAAGTAAATTGTGCAACTTCTTATATGCATTGAATGTTTTTGGTTAAATTTACTTGTTTCATATTGAATATTATGATATTGCTTGCTTTAGACCATAAGAAAGGAACATAAGGTGATTCTTCCTCTCTCTAGCCTATCCCACCCTTCATTTGTCCAGGAAATTTCATCTAAACTAAGCTCCTAAATCCCTAAAGTGATAGCACTTTAGGAGTCCTATTTTAGAGGCTTGCTTACAATATATATTTCAAGAATCTAAGGAGAGGAAGGACTTGTTATGGACCAAAAGGCGCTTTTTGATGTAGGAACATTTCCATCATAGAAAAAGAGGCCGAGAGTGGAGGCAGAATTCGACACCTCAGCGCGCCAAAATTTCAAATCAGGATTAAACAGAGATAGGAGCGTGTTGTTGAGATATTTTGGAAATATTGTTTTTAAAGACCTTGTTTGTAAAGTCGGGTCACCGCCTGAGAATGGCAGAATGTTGTAAATTTTTACATGATTGTAAGGTGTTACAAATATAGAGTGCCAGCTCTTATCTACTAATAACTCACATTTATTGTAATAGGACTAAGTAGGTAACCGCTAAAACAATGATGGGATAGAATTCAGATAGAACGGAGAAGAGCTCGAGAAGCCACTCTTTAGATAGGTTTATGTATTGTATTGTGTGGGAGGAGAATGGAATTGTAGGAGGAAGGAGTAAGAAGTGTTAGATGTAGCAGTTAGACATAGAGAGTCTGAAGACAATGAAGAACTGTGTAACTTATGTAAATACTTCATGAATGAATAGAACATAGAGAGATTGATCCAAATGCTTTGACGGTGTCCATTCCGGTGTGTATTTGAACGAGTGATATGTTCTTTGTGTGTTTATTTTACTATGCTTATGTATGTTGTTCATAGTTGAGTATATGAACCTATGAAGTATTAGATAAGTTTCAATTGTTTCTCTTCTGAGAACTCAGATGCAAGTAGTGCATATTGTCCGCAAGGTGTGCATCGACAGAGTCTAGATTTGACTCAGAGAATCTTAGGAGGGATAATAGGAAACTTAGACCGAATGTTGCAAGGAGTGCACAGGGTCAAGATTCGACTAACTGTCGAGAAATCAGGACCGTGAAGCGCAAGGAGTGCATAGTAAGATTTCTTTTGAATAAATCTCTAAGTCCTAACTTTGTCAAAGATTCTAGGATCGCAAGGAGTGCGACGGAGGCCGAAATCCTCAAAGGAATCAAGCTCAAGAGAGATAGTGACAAATATTCAACAACAAGGGAGAGATTTGTTGAAGATCGTGAATTGACGGGTGAGATCCCTTCGGAGGAAGTCGGGATCATTTCAGTTGTTAGACCTCGGAGAGTTGCACAAAGGTTAGCCTTGGAGTCCTTCGACACTCCGAGTATTCGAAGGCTTGAAATTATTTTGAGAGTGGGAGTCAAAGTTCCCAAAGATGCGGAGTCCATATAGACCATAGATCCATAGGAGGGCACGTGGCAGCATATCAGAGAGTCCGGTAGGTAAAGCTCTGGAAGATTTGTGTGGAGCAAAGAGAAAACTTTGCAAAGTCACAAAGAACGAAGTACATCTAGACTGTTGGATCCAGGAAGGACACGCAGCGAAGATCTGTGTGCTCCGAGATAAGAGTACTATGGAGGAAAATGAGAGGAGTGAAGCCAAAACTCCCGAAGCCTGAATTGTCGAAGTAAATTGTGGTTGTCGATCTGAGAAGGAAACATGTTAGCAGATCATGGAGTCCGGAAGTGTGAACTCCAGATGAAAGGAAAGGAGGAAGTGGAGCATTGACCAGAAGTCGTCTGAAGCTCCAAAGGTAAGGAATCATTCTAGCTGTCCCTTGTAGGGACACGTGGAGAGTGGAGATATACTCTGGAGAAAATTCACTCTGGAGGAATTGAAGAGTGAAGGCACGAAAACTCCCTAAGGCCGGAGTGTCGGAGTTCATCAGAGCCTTCCATTGGAATAGGATGTGTGGTGAGAGATATGTCGCTTCGAAGGATTGGTACTACGAAAGAAAGAACGCGGAGGAGCGTTGACTGCAAGTCGCCTGAAGCAGAGTAAAGGACTGATATTGGCCGTTGATCGGGGCAAGCACGTGGCACTCGATTTGTAACTCTAGGTACAGAGGACTTCAGAAGCAAGCGGTGTCTGGAATGCTCAGAACTTCCGAAGTTGAAATCCCGAAGTAGATCACAGTCGTTGGCTAGCATAGAAGCACAGACCGCAGATATGGTCTAGGTGACTTTGCGGGTCCGGAGTTCGGGGAATAAAAAGGTTTAAGCCCACGATTTTAGACCAGGGTCACATGGAGGACCCTATGCGTACTCAGAGACTCTCGAAAAGGGAATTTTGCACATGAGAGTTAAGACTTTGACCTGTGGAGAAGATAGAAGAGGTTCAGCATGAACCTGTGAGCTTATTCAGCTCCCGAAGTCGATCGATCCTAGATCGGGTGGTCACGTAGCCCCAAGGAAGAGTAGGGGGTCTGCGTCACTTTCTCTCTAGTGAGTTCATCTTTGAGACTTGAATACTTAAGGACTTAAGATACTACTCCTCAAGCTTTCATCTCTTTATCCTTGGAAAACATTATCATTCTTTTTTCTCTGGTTCATATTGTTGTTATAAAGACTCCATATCCCAAAAGGCATTGATTTATATGCTCTTATGAATGAATGTGATCAATCCAACACTCTTACACTACTCTTTCAAGCTCTCAATAACATTTCCTAACACTAACCTAGCTTAAACCACTAACTTAGTCATTGTTGTTGTAAAAACATTGTTATAGCCATCCTAACTGTTATAATTTTTTGCATACACTAATCTAACTCATAGCTAACACACTCAAAAATCTGGTATAGTAACTGCTAATTTATCTACTTGATTAATGGTAAGTTTCCATTGTTATCTCTTGCAATTCTGAGTGATAATTCTCATGGTTGTTACGAATCTTTATTTATGTTATAAACTCTTTAATTGGTTGCAATTACATGTCATCCAACTTATATTTTGATTGTCTATTGTTTGTTGAGGTTTTACTATCATTATGGTACTTGGAATTGCTATATATATGTTATATTGTTCTTGTTCCGGGCAAGTACACAAATTACTCTTATTTTCCTCAATTCTTCGAACATAGACCTTGTTGACTTAGGTGACCAGTGAGAGCAGGGTATTTCTTAACCATATCCTTAGTCTACCAATCCCTTTAGGTCACCAGGTATGCCTCCCTTGGGTTGGGCAGTTTTCCATTCCTAAAAGTGGGGATTTCTCACTAAGGTAACAATGGTGGGTTATCTTATTGTTACGCCAATTTCACCTACCTTTCTTGGGCTTTGCACAAGTACAAATTGTGTGATAACATATTTGGCATCATTTCACGGGAGAATCAAGTTAGTTTTCCTCAACGACACATCCTTTGGTAAGATTTTCCTTAATCCCTTCTCCTATAAGCTTACCTGGCGACTCAATTGAGGGTGATTCCCTCACTTCATTTAATGACCCTAGAAAGATCATTTGGTGACTCCACTAATACTTTTTGAGCTATCTTCCAAGCAATGGAATTATGTCTCTCCATGAAAGATTCCCTTCCATTGATTTTGAGAATATTCATGGGTATTTAAATGAGTTCAAAATTGATAAAAAAAATATGGTTGGACGACTATCTGAAATTAGAGGGGGGTTATCCTGCCCTTCATATTCCAAGGTTTCTTGAGTATCTACATGAAGTAGGAACACCTCACGAAGATGTACAAATAACATTATTCATATATTGCTTCCCCTTCGAAGCATAAGATTGGATCAAGAATTGTTGTAATCCGAAGAGCATATATTCTGTCATAGAACTCATTAGCAGATTTATTGAGTATTGGCACCCAGATTACCAAATGTATGAAGATGTTCTTCAAGATCTCACAAGAGTCTTGGATGAAGAAGGGTTCACCACTGATATTGTAGAAGAGCTCAAAGAGGTGTATCATGCTCAAAACAAAGAACCCAAGGAATATATTTGTGAAGAGGCGCCTCATGAAGACGAAGTGTTGATGGTTGCTCCTCCATTTGATGAAGTCATCCAAACTTCCACTCCTCTTGCACAAGAAGAAGAGAATGTGGTAATTCATTTCCCTTTCTAGGATTTTGATGATGCTCTATTCTATGATTTGGAAATTGAAGAAGTGTTAGGGAAACCCTTGGATGTACTAGACCCTTCATGTTATGATAAAGGTAATGATGTGATTGATAATATTGATGAGTTCATACATGTTCAGAGATGTAAATGGGATGTAATTGGTCATGATGGAGATCCCATTTATGATATTGAAGGTCATTTTCAATTGTTGCCTTTACAACAACCATATGTCATTGCTACCAATCCAGGTATTTGGTAACAAGAAGCTGACATGATTCTGTAATTCTTCCAACCACCCAAGGATTATTTACTACAGAATTCTCATAAGTATTTTTGTTCATACCATGGGGAGTTTGGTACTTATTCTTTTGAGCAATTGGATTTATTCTACAAACAGAATTTTCAACCACCATTGTGCTCTAATTTTGATAAGGGTGAGGACATGGATTTCTTAAAGCAGGATTTTTGTGACGATAATTTACAACCTCCTCCGCTTTCATCTTGTCATTCTACTACAGATGTGGTTGGGGGTTCCCCTCATCATGGTCACTTTCTTGTTAGACGAATTTGTTTTCAACCTTTGGTTTGTTGTAGGCCTTTCATTTTCGCACACAACATCAACAATCCTTTGGTTCGGAGCAAATTTTTTTCTCTAGGCTCAGTTTCATGCCTTACCTTGCACCCTCTTTTCCCATAGAAAACCATAGAAATTTTTATAGGTTCCTTCTAATCCCTTCTTCTCGACATTCTAGTGACAAGTTTGTAGTTGAGAACGAGGATCTTCCTTCGTCTGATTTTCTTGGATTTGTCTTAGGATGTATGGGGCAAGGTTGTGGTGATACCTCTTAGTAAAAAATTTTCCCTCCCTCCTGCCTCCATGAGTTGGATTTTATGATTATTTATGATATACTACATGCTTTAACTCATGCTCCTTTTGTGCTTGGCATGTGCTTGTGTTGGTTTATGATGAAGCACAAAGGTAGGTGTTGTGATACAATGTTAGCATGTTTTTTATTGGTTATATGATTATACCTAGAATTTCTTACTAACACATATTAGGTAGGTAGGTAGGCATTTGCATCTTGCATTTCATTGTATATATGTTGCATATTGCATGTCATGGTAGTATAGTTTACATTTAGCCTAGATCGATTTGCATACATGTTATTCTCTTGCATCTTGCATCATTGTTATGTCATACTTATATGTTTGCATTGACTTGTTAGAATAGAATTTTCTTTTCATCATTTTCTTTTGGATTTTGATCATTTTTCATAAGGACAAGGGGTGATAGCACCACCCTAGGTACTCTAAAAAAATTCTTGAGTGTGTAGGCATAGGTCGTACCAGAGATGTTAAGGTTCTCAAGCACTCTACGGTGAACACATGTCCCCGAGTAAGAGCGTGATGTTACCCCCTCACACTAGGGGTAACTATGGAGATCGTGTCTTGAGGCCAACAGGTAGCATACATGGAGTGTCAAGATCCATATTGACTAGCATATCCCTACAAGGCCCCTTTTATTTATTGATGCACCACCATACATCACCAATAGCAAGGAAGAATACATCACACTAGCTTGGCCCCAGAGGATAGTAGGTATTGCTTCATGAGGTAATAAGTCGGGTATCATCGTAAGTGTCACCCTAATAATTGAATCATTTGAACATGTTGCAAAGAATTATTTCTTGATTACAGAACACTTTCTTGGAAATTATACTATTTCCCATATTTGACCTTGGTGGGTGTCATTCCATCCTAGTAAGTTGGTCAACCTTAATAATAGGGTGCTACTGGGGGGTTCCTTGAAGTTTCATTGTACCATTCTCAATCATACTTATCACTTTCCATACATCTTCCCTTTTGCCTCCTCGTATTTTGGTATTTTTCGGTGCACTGACCCCATAAGGGATTGTACCTCATTTCATGTGAAGAAGGGGTTGAAGGCCCACAGAGAAATGTAGTTGGAAAAAGATAAAATCCAAATCATAACCTTCTAGATGCTTTCCCAAGAGGTCTTAAAAACAATGAAGTGTTTCTCCTAAAATAATTGAAAGACCTGCAAAAGCAAACTCACATTATATAAATGTCCCACTTGTTGAGGTGTGTACACGTATACGGTGTCCCTTTATTTCCATGCATATGGCACTATGTGTACCTCTAGCTTCAAGTGAAGTTGTGGTACTATTTTATTTCCATGTCTTATAGTACCCAATTGTTTTGGACTTTAATTAATTATGGCAATAAATGGGCTTGGAAAAAGGTTGCATTGAAAAGGAAGGTGTAGAACGCCCTCTACAAAGGCACCCATAAATGAGACATTATGAACCCTTGTATGTCATGAACCCCATGCCCATAAGTTTTACCCCACTCCACCTCATACTCATGCATGACTAAAATGGGTTTCCCTTGGAAAACACCCTTGAATTGTGGATTGACTGGCCCAATAGGCTGACTTGACACCCCTCACACACCTAAATCTGACAAATTGTATAAGGTATTTAAGCATTTGTTTAGTTTGAAAAGGGGGGTTTGATGCACATGTTTGGGTGGTTTGATTATTATAAGTGGCTTACTTGGCATGATTCTTGTGACTTATGGACCCTTGGAAGGAATACTTGTTTTTCGTTGTGGGACCTTTCCCGGTGGACATGTATTCATGAGGAGATGACTTGTTTGAACTTTCATGGGGGCTTTGGAGCCCAAGGATGGATGTAGAGACCCCACATCTGGTGCAAGATTGTGATCATCACTTGCACATTGAAGAAGGAGGTCGTTGCCTTTGGAGGAACTTAGTAAGGCATGGATGGAGGGCTCCCACCTTCTCCCACCTGACGTTATGAATTTGGAGGCCTGGACGTCACCTTAGTAGCCCTTGACATCACTCGGGGCTTGAGGCCTTGGATGGAGGAGGATTTTACTTGATGGTTGGAATGTATGGCATGATCGATGGCCTTTGGAGGCCTAATGTTGAACCCTTATACCTCAACGTCACCCTTGTGGAACCAAACGTCACCCTAGAAGGGAATGACGTCACCCTTTAGGGGGTTTTTAATGTAATTTTATTAAAATTGGATTTTAAAGGGAAAATTCTAGAGGTCGGCCCTAATTTGTATTTTTAAGTTGACATTTTGGGTAAAATATGATTTAAATACGCCTTTAAAACATTCATTTTAACACATTCTATCCTCATTAAGAGGACAATAGATCTATAATTTTCGCCAGCTTTAACTCTATGACTGAAATTTGCACCATTTTTGGATTTCATGGTCTCTCTACTTGATGCGCTAGGCGTGGAGGAGCATGCTAAATGTGTTACCTCGCTATTTTGTGGTGGTAAAGTGCTAAACTAGGGTTTATTCTTGGTGAAAGTAAGTAAATTTTGCAACTTATTCTATACATTGAATGTTTGTGGTTAAATTTACTTGTTTCATATTGAAGATTATGAAATTGCTTGCTTTAGACCATATGAAATGAACATAAGGTGCTTCTTCCTTTATCTAGCATATCCCACCCTTCATTTGTCAAGGAAATCTCATCTAAACTAGGCTCCTAAAGCCCTAAAGTGCTATCAATTTAGGAGTACTATTTTTTAGGCTTGCTTACAATATATATATCAAGACTCTAAGGATAGGAAGGACTCACTAGGGCACAAAAGGCGCTTTATTTCTAGTAAGTTCATCTTTGAGACTTGAATACTTGAGGACTTAAGGTGCTACTCCTTAAGGTTTCATATCTTTATCCTTGGACAACATTATCATTATTTTTTCTCCAAGTCATATTGTTGTTATAAAGACTCCATACCCCAAAAGGCATTGATTTCTATGCTCTTGTGAATGAATGTAATAAAGCCAACTCTCTTACACTACTCTTTCAATCTCTCACTAACATTTCCTAACACTAACCTAGCTTAAACCACTTACTCGATGTTGTTGTAAAAACACTACTACAACCATCCTAATTGTTATAATTTTCTGCATACATTATTCTAACTCATAGCTAACACAATCAGAAATCTGCTATATTAAGTGCTAATTTATCTACTTGATTAATGTTAAGTTTCCACTGTTATCTCTTGCAATTCTGAGTGATAATTCTCGTGGATGTTATGAATCTTTATTGTTGTTATAAACTCTTTAATTTGCTGCAATTATATATCAGCCAACCTATATTTTGATTGTCTATTGTCTGTTAAGGTTTTACTATCATTCTGGTACTTGGAATTGCTATATATATGTTACATTGTTCTTGTTTCGGGGAGGTACACAAATTACTCTTCTTTGCCTCAATTCTTCATACATAGACCTTCTTGACTTAGGTGACTAGTGAGAGGGGGATATTTCTTAACCATATCCTTAGCCTACCGAGCCCTTTAGGTCACCAAGGATGCCTCCCTTGGGTCGGGCATTTTTCCATCCCTAAAAGTGGGGATTTCTCACTAAGGTGACAGTGGTGGGATATCATGTTGTTATGCCAATTTCACCTACTTGTCTTGGGCTTTGGACAAGTACAAATTGTGCACTAACATGTCTCACTTGGTGAACATAGCTAGATAGTGAAATTACAAGCTTAGTTCTTAGTGATTTGACTATATGAGATGCCACCAACCCGGATGGGGATTGAGAATATTGCTAACTCCATAGTTTTCATGTTTCAGTTTGAGTTTATAATTGCAACAATTTTTACTTACTTTCTCTTTCAAGTAGATCAGATTGCATGATAGTGGAAAACTCATTTTTCTATGTATATTTCACTAAGATCCTCATAAGATCATACAATATTCTGGGTTGACAAATTAAATGATTGTGTATTGTGAAACCAACCAACAATGGGAAGATATATATACATGTCGTCACACATCAAGCATACATATAACTCTGGTGCACACTAGTTGGCAGACCCATTAGTTACTTATCAAGGAGATCATTTGGTGAGATGATTCTACCACTAGCAAGGTTTAAGAAATTTGGGTGGACGTCCCTTAATTATAATTAGGCCTAGGGACAAATTGCAATGCTTTGTAATCATATACATGTTGACCATAAAATCAGTCAATATCTACCAACTCCATATGGTATGCTGCTTTTAGAAACATGTGAACTCATAATCTTTGGTTTTAGAGAATCATAATAGAGGCTAGAGTTGGTGGTGGGAAAAATAAATCAATAATAACAACAGAGAACAATATTGGTTCATGTTCATCTATGAAAAGGGAATAAAATGAACATAATGATAGTATAATTCCGCATGTGGGAGTGGAGAATGGGAAAGACAAAGAATCATTAGGAAAATTGAACATTACCTATATGACATTCAAATTTACCCAAGTGCAAGTATTTTTAACTTTGTATCATATTGAATTTTGTTGTCATGGCCACACCACCTTGCAATTTAATTAGACTAACTGAAGGTATATAAATAATGTAACACGTTATTTTCAGGTTTGTCAATTTTGATCACCTAGCTACAATACTTGATCAACTCATTTGTTGTTACTATTTTCAAGTGACAATATATTGTCACTCTCTTATTTACCATGTTGACCGCAATAGGAATGTTGTGATGATTAGATTTAATATATGGTTATCTTATTGTTATGATGCTCATTTATGGGAAATGTAAATTGTATTTCCTTATTTATAAAGCACATAGATTTTATGGAACTAATGATTTGATTTGAGAAATCATTTGAGTTACAAGAGCGTAGTTCTTACTACCCACACTAATTTAGGTAAGATTTTGGGAGAAACCCAAAAAAATATTAATATCATTGTGGAATCACACTCTAAGGAAGAACACTGACTCAATGTGGATGATTTAGCATAGAAGTATTAGGACCTTGTGAGGTATAATTATGGGAGAATAAATATTTATTTAGGAAATATTTGATTCTAATGTTTAATTAGGGTTTAAGGCCCAAAGGGGTTAGGATTAAGGTAGTGATTTCCTTTCATGTGACCTGTGTAAAATTGCCCTAACCCTAACTTATTTATGGCCTCTAATTATCTTTTGTGGGGGATGATCATTATGATGGATATTTGTTGGTTTAGGCTAGGAAACTAAGTTAAGAAAGTAAGTTTGTTTCTTAATGCTAGTATGAGAGGAAAGATCTTTTGATATGAGTTTTGGTTTTGTGTGTTGTCTTGTTCTTTATTGTTGGGAAGGTTGAAGGTATTTACCTATTTAGAAGTGATTGGAGTAGGTTTAAGACTTATCACAACTCTGTCTAAGTGGGTAAGATGGGGTTTTGAAAGAATTCCATCACTGGAGGTGTTGCAATACTAGAGTCAAAGTGGGTAGATTTATTGCATGTTGGAGCCCTGTAGGAAGTGTTCCATGTGCCAAATACCTCTCCACCACATAAGAGTCTATAATCAATTCGAGGAAATACAGTTACTACCATTTATTGTGCAGCGATTCTTGTTTAATTTAGCCTTAGGTGATTAAGCCACTGAGTATTCCCATTGAGCTAGGGCCCTGCATGGGGAGAATCACATATTTCTTGGTGTTTGTATTTGTTTTGAGAAAATATTTCCTTATGGTGTGATTCCCCTATGGTTTCTATTAGACTTGAGGTTGGTTTGGACCAACTAGTTGGACATCCTTAAAGAAAATTGGAAACATAAAAGTTGTACATATTTTTTTGTTATTTTCCACTACTTAGCATTTCATATTAGTAAAAAAGTTGAAAGGAAAAGATTGGTCTTGTTACTACCTTTATAATGAGTTAAGAGAGTGAATTCCTTGAAGTGACAACCCACCTAGCCTACTCATCCTACATTGGGATATTACAAAGTGGTATCAAAGTCTCAACTTATTGAAATTGAATGCCTTTGGTGTAGTCAAAGGAATTATTAGTGGACTGGTTGGTTAAAGTAGATAAAGAACCTAAGAAACTTGATTACTCAAGAGAGGTTCTTGGAAAACAATAATCAATGATTTTTTGTTACCAATTGTTTAGTTGAAGTTTGCATTTTTCATTATTTTCTTATTTGTTATGATTATATTTTTAATGGTAGGATTATCCACTCGATCTATTAATATTATAAAGAAAAAAGTATAATCAATCCAAAATGTAGCTTCCTTCGAAAGGACGTAAAACCATAGTACTCAAAAAATATCTCAATTCCTTGTTTTCCTCTTTGAAGACATAACAAAGTATTGGATATGCAAAAAAGGAAATGTATCCACACAGTTCATGATTAGAGCTACTTAGAGCTTATAACACCATACTATAAAAAAAATTAAGCAAAACCTAGAATAACATAGGCTACTCCTTGGAACCAAAGGTGGAGTCAACAATGATGAAGGTAGGGGGAGTATCCCCTTCCATATTGGCCTTGGCAGCTCCCTCTGGAAGCTCTACACCAGCCATTTCACATATATGGTCCTCTTCCATTGTTATTTCAATGCTTGCTTCCTCTTCTTGATCCTCACTTCTTTCCTCTAGCCCCTAGATTGTATTGATCACATGCTCATACTTTTGGTCAAGTTGATCTAGTTTGTTGAGGATTTCAGTATGCTAAGTGCCTCTAAAATCTACAGTAATAACAATAAAAAAAAATCATGTGCTAACATAAGTCCATTATCTTCAGTAATTTATTGTCTCTGCTTCTATAAAAACCAATAGTTCAGTTATGAATGTGATAACACAATCATGAATGTCATTGATGCCGAAGGAGACAGACTATCTGAAACAATGTTGCGCAATGCTATCAAAAATTTCAACAATAAGGGGATATTATGTCTCTAAGAGTTAATTTAATATCATTGATGATATGCCATTTTTATGAGTGAATCCCTATGAAGATCAAGGTATATAGACTATGATGCCAGGACCAAGGATCAAAACCCAAGCATGCACAAATCCAAGGAATGAAACAACCTGACAAGGGGAAAATTGTGACTCTAAAAGTATGTGAGGAAGTCCGAGAAACCAAGAAGGTCCCTGCGCATCTATGTATCTCTATGCGTTGATTAAATTTTGATGAGATTTCTGCTAGTGTGCTCTATGACTAGGTTTCATAGGATTAAAAGAAGCTTTGGCTTGCACTGATTAAATTCTGGAAAACGTTTTGTGAGCAGAGAAAATGTTAAGTTAATGAAGTAAAGGCAAAATACAGTATCTGACATGCACCGAGGAAATTGACTTCGACAGGTTATAATGAACAATTGAAAGCTCTTAGCTTGAATGTAAACGAAAGATCCATAGAACCGTGCGAAATGAGTTAACTTTTAGTGCCAAAACTTTCGTTTGTATGTTAATAATGGATGGCTAACATTAAATCTTAGATATAGATCTAACCAGATGCACGGCCAGAAGTAGTCCTAAATTCGGAATCCAAAACAACGGTAAAAGACTTTGAGAGTCATAGTTATTGGAGGAGAAACATTGACAGAGTAATATGCGCTCTAATATAAAGGTATCGAATAATATTTTGTTCCTAGCCTTTATTTGTGTGCCCAAAGGTATGCCCAGAGTCTCTATTCATATGTTGATAATGGACGGAAGATATTAGATATTGGATAGAGGTCTATCCAGATCGATGGCCAACATCAATCTTCATTCGGAGCATGAAACAATGGTAAAATACTTTTAGAGTTAGGTATTCAGAGTTTAAAGGATACTCCAATGAAGAGAATTCCAACCAAAAGATGAAATATATTTGGATGGAAACAGATCGACGTCTCCTAGAAGGACATGCAAGCAACAAGGACAATGCCATTTGTTCAATTCCAAGCCATCACAACGACGGAGTAGAGCAAGAGGAATGGATGACTTCACAGGCCTGGAGGTGCCACGTCATCCAATACATGTGGAAGGATTCCATGTGGAGGACACGTCAGTTCCATGTAATAACCACATTAGATACACGTGTGAGACTTCGTACAGTGCCAAGTAAATACTAGGACAATGCCATGAAAGTAGACAAGTGTAACCCAGTGACTGGACCATGTGTCATAAGAAAATTTGGTTGTGTGCAAAGGTAACATGAAGTCTGACAATGAATGAAACTCCAAATTGGTATGAACCATTGATCCGGAGTGAAACAATTCACCCTTTTATTTACAATATGAAGAAAAACTATCGAAGAATATTCCTTTTCGATATCGTTGGAGCTTGTTAATCGGTGTTCAAGAGATTGGGGAAGCTTCACAGCTCTGATAAGAAGGGTATCAAAGAATATTCCTTTTTGATATTATCGAATCTTATCAATCAACGTTCAAAGATTGGGGAAGTTGTACAGCTCTGATGAGAAGGGTATCGAAGAATATTCCCTTCCTTGGGAAAAGTGTTATCTCAAGAAAAATTAGTAATCTGGACCGTTGGTCAGCATGCGAACAAGATGCGATGACAACTGTAGATCTACATGGGTCCCACCTAACTAGCTTACGAAAGGACAAAGGGACAAAAGATAATTATCGTGCATGTTGAGGGGATTGTTGTTCCTGAGTTTGTACTTAAGTCTCAAAGCACAATGTCAGGCATCAGGAAATAAGGAAAGTTTAAAAGTTGTTTTTTCTATCTCAGTTATGTGAGAAAAATTCCTTAAAATGAATTAATAGTATAACATCTCAGAGGTAGTTTTTCATGTCTGAGTTAAATTTGAAAATATAGGATGTAATGAGAGAAAAAACATAAAGATGTTAGACAAATCAAGGCATCAAATACAGAAGAATCTTACTTTGTTACAAAAGAAGAAAATGGATAATGTAACCTTTAATGAAGCATAAAATATAGTAATCTAATTACTCATAGGTCTTGTATTTGCTAATAGCCAATACAGAGGAAAATATGTTTGTTATCAGATAACTGAATGAAACATAACCACTGTAGATGTTGTACTAAATTGTGATTTGGAATTCATCAAAGGAGTATATAAAGGATGTTGGAATGTGGAAAGACAGAAGAACACATAACTCAAACTAGACGAAATGTGGAATCTCTGGTCTGCACTTGTATTAATCCTCAATGAGGAGAGTTTTCTCAATAACAACCGGAAAGAAGCAGCGCTTTCTCATTCTTTGAATATGTATTTATACGAAAGTTCTGAACCTCGAATGGTTGGAATTCCCCTATCTTCATAATAATTAAAATTACAAAATATGGGAACTGAAACGCTTCATTTGCAATCTTCTTGATCTTCTCGTTATGCTGGCATGAATGTTTTTCTTTCATGTCTTCTAGCATAAAAATAGATAATGTACACAGGTTGTATTCATTTGTTTCCAGAGGTACTACCTTTTCCCTGCTCAATACAGTTCATGCACCTGCTCACAAATTCGGCTACCAACCCAGAAGACCATGTTAAGTTATTAGCCTCAAAAATGTATAATTTATTTTCCAGCTGAGGCAATCTCTCTTCTATCCATCTATCCTCTAAAATAATAGACTACAGTTGTAGATTAGGCTTCACTAGCCATATATCTATTTGAGCAATATCAACCTGTTTTATCTGTGATATTTTAGCTTGTGCTTCTTTCATATTTTTTTTAATGTCAAGCTGACATTTGGCTATATTAATCTGACCCAGTGTTCCAGAACTATCTTCTTTATCGAAGCCTAATAATTCTTTGTTGAGTAAACAAAAAACTTCTTCGCAAGATTCTTTCAATTCCTTAGCCATTTTCCTACCTTTGGCTATGTTTGACTCCCAAGTCTTTAGTATAATATCACCTCTTGTTTGTTCTAAAATACACAACCCAGATGCCATAGCTCTTCCTTCTTTTGTTGATGATATAACTGCTTCTTGGAAGGTAGTTAGGGTGATGATAGCCTCTCTCTCTCTTAAAACAATATTACTTAATGCTTCATCCATCACCTGAGAATGATTTTGGACAATTTTTACTTTACAAAGCAGGCTTTGTTGAGCTAATTCCAGTTTCTTTAGCACCTCCAACGCTTGAGCTTGAAACAATGTTATATCCACAACCATTTTCTCAGTGGAATTGACCTTATTTTGAAATTGTTTTATCAACTCATCTTACTGGATAGTCTGTCTTTCACTCACTTGCATCTTCTTATGCATCTCGTCAAGACTGGACTGGAGAATTTGGATTTCTTGTTTATAACTAGCTCTAGCTTGTTCCAGTCCTTTATTGACTTCTTCCCTGACATTCTTTTCTACAACCATTATCTGACTCTGTAATTGACCTATCAATAGATTCCTATGTCTCAATTGTTCTTCCATCTTGTCGACCGACCACTGATTTGTTGTAGCAAAGGCACCTAGTGACCCAACCATTTCCTTGGCGAGCTCTGAATTTTCCAAGCCCTGACCATCAAATATCATCCTTTTCCTTTTGGTTATTATCCCCTCTTTTTGTTGCTATTCTCTTTTGACTATGGCCCTCCTTTTTGTGCTAAAGAAAAATTTGGAAGGAGGTATCTCTTCAAGAGGGATAGGGAAAAGATCGCTTGCATATATAACTTTGAGACTGGGAGTCCCAAAACTTGACTATAAAGGGGTTAATATTGTAATAGGACTGCCTACCTCTGTGAATTGTGTTCCTTCTGTTGTTCTAGAAGTATCAGCAGGAGTAGCTGGAAATAAAGGGAGTATCACTTGATTTTGTTTTAGAAGTGTCTTAGATTGAACCTTTGTCTGCGACTCTAGATGTTCTACCTGAGAGGTTTCTAATCCTTCTGAAGACACTTCGGGATTCTTTGGGGATTCCTCGGTAGTTTGTTTATCATAAGACTTTGGTTCAAAACCTGGAGGTAAGAATACCTGCTCTGGAGGAGTGATTTTCAATTCCCCTTGCAGTATCTTGGGCAAACTACTTCGCCTCTGTCTTTGAAAGGTGAAGAAACTGGCATTTTGGTTAGGGGGTAACGTCTATACTCTGTCTTGTACCTCTTCATAGGATCTGACACCCTTGAACACATCATCATATGGGGAGTCTTCATGCATATATATTTTCATATTGCATTGAGCCAGGTGATTCTCCACAATTTGATATGGGTCATGTCTTTTGAATTCGATGTCCACCAGTTTGACATCTTCTAAAGTTGTAGTTTCTACTTTGGAATGGCCAAAATTCAGCAAGGAAAACTTTCCAACCTGTAGGGGGAAGGCTGGCCAAACTTTCTTCTGAGTTGTTTTTAACTCCTTGCCAATGCCTCATGTTATAGTTTGATAAGAAACTTCTCTGCACACCAGTCTATCTTGCAGAAACTTCGGGAGAGCATGAGGGGTAATTGAGCACCCGAAAACCCTAATGTATGAGAAATTTTCTTCAACGAACCAATCTGCAACCTTTTTAAGATTTCCCATAATTCGATCTGAAATCCGAGAGGGTGGATGGCCATACAATGTTTGATGAATGGGAATCACTACATTATGACAGATTTCATAAAAGAAATCTTTGGCTTTTTCCTCCCACAACTTAGAATGATAAACATGGATAGGTTCTACACTTGTTCGATTCCAGCTCCAATTCATCAATGGGAATGGGGTCATGCAACATATGGCATCCATGACATATGCCGACATATAAAAAGGGGAAGGTTGGCCTTTTGACTTCGCCATTTGATACTCGGTAATTTCTTTGGTTAGGTTATCTGACAGAATCTTAGCCCAGTCGAAAGTGAAATCCTCGGCTACTTCATGCACGATTGATACCCATTCCACCGGAAAATGAGTAAGGCCTTTCCTTCCAAATATTCTACATAGAATCATGGCTACATAGACCATATATTCATTTAATGATGCAGTGGAATAAACACCGTGAGAATCAACTCTGAATTTTGTTGGAATTCCCCACCATGTTTTAACTATATCTGGGTAGGTTCGGTCACATTTTGCACATTATTTTCGTTGAAACTCCGCTACAAATGCAACATTATAAGTATATTTAGGATCAGGGGATAGCTTGTACATTACTTGGATGTGTTCCGGCCTGAAAGAGCCGACAACGACATTTTGGTGATTTATGATGCTCCTAGTCTGTACATCGGTGTTCTCCAGAGCCTAGCTTTTCATGTCATTGTATGGCATGAGATTCAGTCGTGTAGCTATTTTATGAAGTTCAGACTCTACTATAACTCTAAGTTTAGTTCTGATCTTGTCAGTCGTTTCATCTCCAGAATCATCTGGGCAATTTATGACTTTGCGCTCCAAGATTTCGGGAATCTGCATCTAGGACCTAATTGAATCTACAACATGCGATGTGGTATCAGATAGGACGTTTGCATTCAGATTTGAACCTTCACTGGCCTCATCATTATTCTTCAAAATTTTCTTGGGTGCCATGATGTCTGTAATAAAACGCAAATACATGTTACAGAGGAGAATGTGTGAGCTTTTCTTTAGTTAAACTTACTACTTTGCTGAAAGTAGGAATGAAATTTGAAATAGAAAATTTTTAATCGCTCTCAGTTTGCATTAATTCGAACGTGTTTCTACGGATGTTGAATTTATTTGTATTAATGAGGAGAGTACATCTGGAGATACACACCTTACGCTAGGAAATATCTATGTTGATCCGTAATAAATATTACCGAATTTCGGCGTTTCGCGACCGGGAGTTTTGGATGTAACAACATTGAAATATATTGAAACGTGAATGTGCAAAATATCAATTTACATCGTTAATTTTCATTTAAAAGTTAAAATAATCATGCTTAAGAAATTAAAGCTTTCGGGACCTCGGGTTTCGGGGTTTTTTGAATGTAATGAATGGTAAACCCCCAATTTCCAAAATGCGAAAAGATTTACTATCTTTGACTCAGTTTGATTTAAGGACCCCTGGATCGCGAAATTGTGATTGATTATGTAATATTAATCATGTTTAACTTTTTAATTAATTGCGATTAATAAAGGTTTCGTGACTGTGTATCGAGATTTTTAGTTGTTGTTTGGGGCAGATTTCCCGAATCGCGAAGTCGCGATGTGATTAATTAGTACTAATCACTTTTACTGCCTTAATTAACATGGCTTAAAACTTATTGTAGTTTCGCGGCTTCGCATGTCGGGGCATTGGGACTCTTTATATGTTGGACTGTTAGGTCTGTGAAACCCCAAAACTTGATATCTTGAAGATTTTTTTTTACGATTTGACCCTTTAACTAGTGGGCGGCTCCATAACTTTTAAGAACTTGGAAGACCTCATCAATGATGATATCCAAGCATGTGTTTGCCTTTATTTAACGAGAATTAAACCTATTTAAGTCTAAATCTTAGAAAAAATGAATGTTTCAACATAGGCTCCATCTAGGGATCTCGTCTCCCTGTGGGACGAGAAGAACAGTAGACAAAGTGCCTTTATTGGGTAAATGGAATCATTATTGCATTTCTGTGAGATCCATTCCAAAAGAGGTCACACAGAAGGACTTAGGATTTCATCCTTATCTCTGAAAACCTTCAAAACTTAATTATCCATTGATCTCGAGTTTAGGCTTGTCAATATCTTCCTTTTCTTAAAACTGACTTCAGATTTGCTTAAGATAATCAAAACAACCTTAATCAATCTACCAGGCTTTATTCGATTTTGTCCGCATCAAGGTAAAGTAATTCCAATGTTTTTAATCAGGGAGTCTCTTGTTAGCTTAGGATGTTGATCTAGTCGAAAAGAACTAGTTACCAAAGTACATTATAATTCATGTATAACAACCTTGCAGATATTGTAGACATTGTTTCACAGCCAGCGAGCATGTTCAGTACCTTGGTGAAGTTATCTAATTTCCCACATTGAACTTCCTTTCACCACTTCAATTAGTAATTTTTCATTTAAATGTTGAGATGAGGGAAATCATTTAATGAATTTCCTTTCATCATCTTTATTCGACCAGATGGGGGAAATCATTTTATGAATTTCCTTTCCCCATCTGCCTTATATTTTTAAAACATGAAGTGGGGGCAATCAATTTGTATACAATATACCGGGGATGATATATGTTTATAATTTAGCAATATAGGCCTGCTAACTCACTTTGATTACCCTGGACTAATCCTCCTTTGACCTTGAAAACACCTTTGCCTACAGGGAAATTCTTATGGGGATTTTTTATTTTCCAGGGACTTTTCTTGAGCGAAACAAATCAATTTAAACATGTTAGAAGGGCTAAGATAGTTAGGATTAGCTTAGACATACTTTTTTCGTTTCGTTGAAGTTAGAGGAATTATAAGAATTTTTTACCTATTCTCGTTTTGAAAATTCGTTTATGAGTTTTCAAAGTTAAGGTGAGACCCTTTTTCCTTTGTGAAGACCATGGGATGATATCAAGAATAACATGAAAATACAACCTTGAAAACTAGCGGGGGAAAAGAATGAAGGTTTAAGATGTTTTGTTATAAGTATGGTTACTCTCGTGCAAATTTTATACTTGATTCTTGAGACTTTTTCTTTAAGGTCTTCTTATTGCTTACTTTTTGTTTCAAGTTTTATTTGACTTTTTATTTTATCCAGAGGAAACTCTTGATAACTTAAAGTGTAATTTCAATTCCACTGGTTATAGATTAGGTGATAATATTTCTACATATGAGATCTCTGCCATACTAAATGATATTTCTTTGGGAATTTAAACAGGGTAGAAGCTCATACCTTAGATTCACTTTATATTTGCACCCAAGAAAATTATTTATTTGTCACCTGTTTCGAGCGAGAACCAATGTTCTTATACATGAAGGTCGGTTTCTAATGTCTTTGATCTCTCGGCTATCGGAAAGTATCATGCATGACAGTAATATGAAAGATGTTAGGAACTTACACAAACCAAACTTTGTATGTTACTTGTTTTTATGTTTTTTGTTTTTATGAAATCAACTAACCTAGTTTTATTTACAGTGAAAGTAAAAACTTACCGAAAAAATGAAAAACTGTGAATCAAAACAAAGAAAACAAACTGGTATGTACAGTGAAGGTTTGGAAACCGATTATTGAATAAAGTGCTTTAGGTAACGCCCGTTGATAGGAGCGATGAGGATTTTACCATCCAAATTTTCTAACAAAACTGAATTCTTCCCTTCAGAAGTTGTGACTTTGAAAGGTCCACGCCTAATATGGTCGAATTTATCGTGCTTTCCTGAGTCTTCCTTTCTAGCATCCCACCTCAAAACCAGGTCACCCGGGATGAATTCCCTATATTTAGATTTTTGGTCAAAGAGGGCTTTCATGTTATCCTTATACTTCTAAAGTTTTTCATCTACTTCATCCCTATTTTACTGGACTTCAATCAATTGATTTATTCTTCTGGTGACATGATTTGGCTCTTCCTTTTCATCTTGCCAAAGTTTCATTACAGACAGAGCCAGGTTTATGGGTAATACCATGTTAGTCATGTACACCATTTGAAAAGGGGATGTCCTTATCGGTTTCTTGGTGCCTATTCGATTCGCCCACAAAGCATATTTCAAATGTACATGTTAGACCTTCTTATTTCCGTTCAACACTTTCTTAATTATGGTCATCAAGCTTTTATTTGATGATTTAGCTAATCCATTGCCTTGAGGATAGTACATTGTGGAATGGCCTAGTACAATATTGTACTTTTGGCAAAAACTGACCATCGCCATAGATTTAAATGCTTGGGCATTATTTGTAACTATCTTCCGAGGGCAGCCAAATCTGGATAAAATATTTTCCTCCAAAAAGTTTATCACTACCGAATCTGTAGCATTTATGGTCGGAATGGCCTCTACCCATTTGGTGAAATAATATATAACGGTCAGGATCCACTTGTGTTGTGCACTAGAGTGTGGATTGATTTCACCGATAAAATCCAACCCCCATTGTTGAACGAGGCTTTTGTTTTAACTGGGACCAAAGGTAATGCTAGAATCTTTTGCTTGCCTGAAAATAGCTCGCAGGGATTACATGCTCTAACTTTGACATTCACATCAGCAAATAATTTAAGCCAATAATATCTTGCTCTCGGGATTTTATAGGCCATTGCTCTCCATGCGTGATGACATCCACACACTCCTTCGTGAAATTCATTTATAACTCTCTCTGTTTCAGATTCTACCAAACAGTTCAGTAAAAAGCCTAGGGGATCCTTCCAATATAAATGGCTATCCATGATACAATATTTTATTGCGTGCAACTTTAACGTTCTAGATTTAGAAGGAGTCATATTGCTTGGGCACTGCAGAGTTAGAAGGTAATAGACTATATCTTTATACCAAGATGAAGAAGAGAACTTCTCCTCGATTTGAGTTGTCCATATTTGATCATCGAATTCATCTATGTCCAGAAATCCTTCACACTCTTCCAGGTTGTTTATTCCAAGCGCTGTGAAATTAGATTCGGCTAGTAACTTAGTTAAAACCTATCCTTTGACAAGCTTTGTTGGTTTCACCTCCATATCAAATTCTTGAATTTTAGCAAGCCATCGGCCCCTCCTTCTGTCACTATCGGGTTGAACCAGTATATCTTTAACAGAACTGGTGGGTACATATGAAATTATTTTAGAATGTAGTACGTAGGTCCCGAAATATTTTAGGGCCTTCACCATTGCATAGGCCTGATTTTCCATTATATCGTATCTCAACTCTGCATCTCTAAGGCTTTTACTGAAGAGATCTATTGGTTGTTCGAACCCTTCTTCGTTCTTCTGAAGGAGTACTGCAACAATTGTGTGTTCTGATGCGAATGAGAAAATTAAGAATTCTTTCAGATAATCTGGGCTTGCCGGCACCGGTGTTTCACCTATGACCTTCTTGATGCGTTCAAAAGACGCTTTGGCTTCAGACGTCCATTTAACCCTGTTGTCTTTCTTAAGCATATATCTAATCAATTTCACAATTTCAACGAAGTTTGGGATAAATCCTCTTAAAAAATATTTTTTCCTAAAAATGACTGAATCTCTTTTCTATTTCTAGGAATATTGATAGTATCTATAGCTTCAACCCTTTTCGGTTCGATTTTAATTCCATCCCGAGATACTATATGGCCCAAGAGTTTACCTTCCTGCATTGCAAAGTGAGATTTCTTGGGGTTTAAAGACAAATTGAATTTGTGACATTTCTCAAACGTTTGTTTGAGGTGTACCAAGTGTTCTGCATCAGATTTAGAAAATACGGTTAGATCATCAAGATAAATGACAACAAGCTTATCTCTTTCACCGACAAAGGCGATGTCCATAGCTCGTTGGAAAGTGGCACTTGCGTTCCTCAAACCAAATGGCATTTTGTCATACATAAAGGTACCCCATGAGGTGGTGAACGCGGTTTTTTCTTTATCATCCTCGTGGACTGCAATTTGATTATAGCCCAAAAAGCCATCAATCATGGACATTCTATTTTCCCCGGCCACTTTTTCCA
This sequence comes from Picea engelmannii, assembly GCA_009831015.1. Taxonomy (NCBI): domain Eukaryota; kingdom Viridiplantae; phylum Streptophyta; class Pinopsida; order Pinales; family Pinaceae; genus Picea; species Picea engelmannii. The sequence continues at coordinate 57,933 of ML804243.1, read as the reverse complement.
ACACATGATCCATTTTAGGTAATGGATAATTATCTTTGAGGGATGATTTGTTTAAATTTATGAAATCTACGCACAGTCTGATTTCACAGTTCTTCTTTCTTACCGGTATTAGATTGTCTACCCATTCAAAGTATCTGAGTGGAACAATGATTTTAGCATCCAGGATTTTATTTACCTCCTTTTCTATTACAGACAGTAGTATAGGATTTATATGTCTGAGCTTATGCTTGAATGGTTTAACACCCTGCTTCAGAGGAATATTGTGTTCGATTACGGTGGTATCATAAGTTCTTAATTCATCATAGGACCAGGAAAAAACGTCATTTTATTGTTCGAGCAATTCAACATACTTGCTTTTTACTTCAGGGGGGAGGTATTTAGATATTTTTACCAGCTTAGGAGTTTCCTTGATGCCTATATCACAGTCTTCAACCTCTTCAGGCTGAGGTTGTAAAGTAGAATTTAAGGGAATACTGTCAGGATCGAATAATCTCTCCAGAGGAATCAGACCCTTAGGGATCTGATTATTTTTTAACACAAGCATGCGGTGATTTGCGATCTTATCTCGAAACTCTTGAGGATCTTCACATTCTTGCATAATCCAAACAAGATCATTCTGATTTTCCTAATCAATATGGGTTTCAGCAAATTCATCCACCATTTCTAAGAATTGTTTGATTTACTCATCATCTTCGAATGCCTGCCAGTGTTGTATATTGTTTGGTATTGATGGTTTGTGCCTCATTTCTATATAATATTTTATTTTGAGGATAGTAGGAGGTACAAACGTTGCAGCGGCTTTGGCCAAGGAATCCACCTGTTGATTTTCAACTCTGGGAATGTGGTGGATATTAAACGATGAGAAAAAATTCTCAATCAGATCCCAGGCACAATTTCTGTAGGATCTCAACCTTGGGTGTTTGGCCTGGTACTGTTGCTTTATCTGTTTTATGATCAATTCTGCATCACCATAAACTATCAGGTTTTCAATTTTCATCTTCCTTACAGCTTCTAATCCTAAGACCAATGCTTCATATTCACATACATTATTGGTGTAATTGATATCCCACTGTAATATATAAGAGAAAAGAATAATAAACTCATCCCCAGGTGCCACAAACAGCACTCCAGCTCCTGCTCCTTCACATGACGAAGCACCATTGAAATACATTTTCCAAACTCCGATCTTATTTACATTTTCATTTTTTTTTTGTATTTTTTCTTTTTCTGTATAATTTTCTTCTACACATTCTTCTAAATCATCATCGATTGATAATATACAGTTTCCTAAATCCTGATCTGCGACATACACGGGATAATTATTCGGGTTCAGCAGATCACTTACTGTATATTCCAATCATGTTTCTCTGTACATGCAGGTGAATTGTCCGCCAAATATCAGGATTGTAGCATATGTCATGTCGAGTTGAAGGGATCCTCCAAGCTTAGCGCCCCAAGACCTGGATAACAACATACCATACTTCGGAGGGATATCAACAACAACCACATCCATTAGAACACTTTTTACAGGGATCTGTGCAATATTTCCCACTAAATCTTTAATCGTACCCAAACATTTAAGTTTTGTCAAATCAAAAGAATAAAGATCTCTGTATGGTCTAGTAATTTTGAGACCAAGTCTATCCATAATAGCTTTGGGCATCACATTGTGGGAGGCTCCAAAATCCAACATGCAATTATGGAGCAGATGATCATGCACAGTTAGCGTAATGTAGAAAGGAGCGACAGAATCCCTGGTACCTTCAAAGCGTGGACCAAACACTATATTCGATTTATTATATTCTAAATTTATAACGTCGGCCTGACTTTCAATATCCGAAAAATTTATCAATTTGGCAATTTGTTTTCTGTATGTAAGGTTTTTTGCCAATTCGACCAGAGGTACAAGAATCTTGATCTTATTAATCTCGTTTTCTATACTAAAATTTCTCGTTGTTTTATCGGTTTCTCTGGTTTGGATCTCTATCTCCTTTCTTTCTGATTTATTTGTATGTGTCGCTTTTGTTTCAACCGTTTTTGCTTCCGCGGTCTGTGTTTCAGCTATTTTTGTTTTGATAATCTGTCATTTAGCTGCTTTTACTTTGAAAGTCTACGTTTTAGTCGTAGGAATCTTCGTTGTTCTTGTGTTAACAGCCGGTGTCTCTGTTATTTTTGTCTTAGCAGACTCCATGTCAACGGCCTTTGTTTTAACGGTCTGTCTTCCAGCAGCTTTGGGAGCTACCTCGTCCGCTTCTCCTCTCGACAAAATTTTCTCCAGTTGGGCAATTGTCATATTTCTATTTCCGGGCCTCAAATTATACTTTTGTTGGAGCTCAGCCATTATATTATCGACGATTCCTTGATAAGCATAATCTTTTGTGATATTTACGCTATCATCGTTATCAGACTGTTGTTCTGCGTTTAAAGACCTTTCATAATCTTCTCTTGTCAAATGAGGTTGTTGACAGTCATCGCCAAGATTATTCATATCTTCCTCTAACTCCTCAAACTCTTGTATGTCATCCCCTCCAATAAAAATTTTGTTTTTAAAGGGAGTCTGAATCTTTTGATCTTCGTTTTTAATTGGTCTTTGTTGTATTTGGGAATTAGGGTTTCTCCTGAAATCTTTTATAGTGAACTAATATGCTTTAGATTGATCCAGATCCATCTTTGAAATTTTGTTTGATAATTCTTTAATTATTTTTTCCATATCATCCATCTTATCTTCTCAGGACCTCTGAGATCCAGAGGTTCCTGCTTGTTCTCTAAATCGTCTAGTCTCTTTATTTCCCGTTTCGAATTTAGTTTTTAACTTTCCTGATGCCATCATATTTGACTCAATCTCTACAACATCGTTTTGCATTCTAGTAAGTTCAACAACTCTCCTTTCTCTCAATAATAGAGCAAAATCGGGCTCAAAAGCCCAGGCGAAAGTTACTTTTGCTGCAGTTTGGGAAGGTTCAACCTCAGTTGGGATCTTGTTATATAATTTATTAAATCTTTGTGTGAATATAAGAACTGTTTCTGAATTTTTCTTTCTTAAAGCTCCAAATTCGGTTAAATAATAAAGGTGATCTTTTCTCTCTCCCCATTGTCTGAGAAAGGCACTTTCTAACTCATCATATGATCCTATTGAACATGTCGATAGTCCTTGGAACCAGGTTCTCACCTGCCCTTCGAAAGTTTGCACTAGGAGCCTTGAATTGACGTCTTCATGCTCGAGGCCGAGGATATCAACAAATTGATCAAATAAATTAATATGTTCAGGCGCGGTTAGGTCTCCCTCTCCTGTGAATTTTGGCAGATTTTTCATATAGTTTTCGGGTAAGTCGTGGAGGGGAACCGGAAGGACCAAAGGAGCATATCTAACAGCTACTTTAGTGAAAATCCTAGGAGGTGGGGGTGGTCCTTGACCACCTCCTCCTCCTCCTACACCATGTCCTCCTCCACCTCTAGCACCACCTCCACCGGCAGCACCTCCACCGGCCGCAACCATTGGTAATCTAGGGGATGAGATTTGAATATTGTAAAGGGGATTTTCAAAGATTTGTAGTGACCTTTCGGTTACTTCGGGATGACAAGAAAGAGGTTCTAGGAACTAACCGTCAGGAGATAGAAAAACTGGAAAGTAGGGAAACGAGAGACGAGGACTATATAAACGGGAGAACTAGCGGGAGTCAAATCAGAGTGTAAGATATATTCTTCAATACTTCGAGACGTTGGACTCTTTACTTCAGGAACTGATGGAATATCGATCGAAGCAGGTATCAATATGATCCCTTTACCTTTATTAGCAAAAGGGGTAGTTGAATCGGTTTCGGCCTTTATCTCGGAAAAAACCAATTTGGGGTTTATGATTTCGGCTTCAATTTTATCAGCCAACGTTTCTCCGAAAAGGATTTGGCTAGAAACGTCTTGCAGAGTTAACGGTTCAAGTGGAACCTTAGCATTAGACTATGTGGGTTTAGGTTGGTAAACTTTACTTGTGGGTGCAGTGGTTGCTTAAGGTATCCCCTTGGTTTTAAAAAAAAAATAGGGTCGGAAACAGGCGTGGTCTGCCTGTCATCAGGGTTTTGTCTCGTATTCCTTCGACCGAATTCCAGTTTATTAATTGTAGAGTCACCAAGTGAAAAATAAAAAATTAAGCCTTATAATGTATTCAATCTTTGTTCACGATCAAAGAGAGAAACTTACCAATGTCGTTCTCCCAGGGAAAAATCACTTTGTTTCTCCGTCCCCATCAACGGCACCAAAAATATGTTGTTCCTGAGTTTGTACTTAAGGCTCAAAGCACAATTCCATGCATTAGGAAATAAGGAAAGTTTAAAATATGTTTTTTCTATCTCAGTTATGTGAGAAAAATTCCTTAAAATGAATTAATAGTATAACAGCTCAGAGGTCGTTTTTCGTGTCTTAGTTAAATTTGAAAATATAGGATGTGATGAGAGAAAAAACATAAAGTTGTTGGACAAAGCAAACAAAAGAATCTTACTTTGTTACAGAAGAAGAAAATGGATAATGTAACCTTTAATGAAGCATAAAATATAGTAATCTAATTACTCACAGGTCTTGTATTTGCTAATAGCCAATACAAAGGAAAAGATATTTGTTATCAGATAATTGAATGAAACATAACCACAGTAGATGTTGTACTAAATTGGGATTTGGCATTCATCAAAGGAGGATATAAAGGATGTTGGAATGTGGAAAGACAGAAGAACATATAACTCAAACTAGACGAAATATGGGATCTCTGGTCTAAACTTGTATTAATCCTCAATGAGTAGAGTTTTCTCAATTACAACCGGCAAGAAGCAGCGCTTGCTTGTTATTTTGAATATGTGTTTATACAAAATTTCTCAACCTCAAACGGTTGGAATTCCTCTATCTTCAGAATAATTAAAATTACAAAATATGGAAACCGAAATGCTTCATTTGCAATCTTCTTGATCTTCTCGTTATGTTGGCATGAATGTTTTCCTTTTCTATCTTCTAGCTCCAAAATAGATAATGTACAAAGGTTGTATTCATTTGTTTCCAGAGGTACTACCTTTTCCCTGCTCATTACATTTGATGCACCTGCTCACAATTTCAACTACCAACCCGGAAGACCTTGATAAGTTATTAGCCTAAAAAATGTATAATTTCTTTTCCAACTCAGGCAATCTCTCTTCTATCTGTCTATCCTCTGAAATAATAGACTGTGATTGTAGATTAGGCTTCACTAGCCATCTATCTATTTGAGAAATATCAACATGTTTTATCTGTGATATTTTAGCTTGTGCTTCTTGTTAGAATATAACGGATGTGCTCGTTTTACCATCGACAATATCACTATTGTCACCCAACCATATGCCGAAGCCACCCTCTAAGCACCTTAACCTTGACAGAGAATCACTCTGGAAGCAAACCCTAGGATAGATAGCCAAACAAAGGGTAGTGAACCTTTCCCCAAGGATAGCACACCAAACAAGAGTTGATCAGACAGTCCAAACCATAACCAAGAGATAGTCCAAGCCAAAATGCAATCTGCTATCTGCAGCAGTTGCAACGGCATCTCTCCTCCAAACTTGCGCACAAATTGGGAAACTACAATGCGCACAAGTGTTGCTCTGCAATTATGAGAATTCCTGCCAGAATGAAGTCTGGCCTCCTGTATTTATACTAATTCCGGCTAACTGCCTAGGCCGACTTCTCATTCTGGGTGTCTATTTACTTAGTATATAATATTTCTTCTGAACAACTTCTTCTCTTGTAGGCTAATAACCTAATACCAACTATCCTCTTGAGCCGACTTGTATTCTAGGGTTATTATCCAACTCATTAGGGTTTCTTCTTGCTTCCTAGAATATTTTATTCTCATCAGGTTTACACGTGGAGGTAAATACCTCCCGCAACTACCATAATATTAACACTCCCTCCTAGCTAGGGAGGTATTACAGGTAATGGTCTTAAGCACAAACATACCATTCACCCGGTAGCATCAACATAGTTGTATAGACTATCTCATGACTATATCATGAGCACCATCATCACCATCAGTGTCATCAGCTACATCATCTCTCGAAACCATACTCTATCTAAGTAATTTAGACATGATGTTGGATAAGTCACTCACACCACAGAGTGACACAAGAGCCATTCTTCTAATCTAGACATACGTCCTAGAAAAATAAATGTCCTAAACCATTTTTCATCTAGGAAATCTCTATCCATTGATCATCCATCTAGCTAATAATCATTTTCAATGCGATTGATAGTCTTCAGGGCAATCAAAACAATATCATTCAATAGAACACAACTGTTTCTATCTATAGTAGTACACAACTACAATCCAGTGGTACACTACCACACCAAGTAGCAAGTCCAAAGTTATTCAAATGTAAGATACTCCTTCCTTGTGTTCATGCTTGCGGCAAATGCATCCCATGTCTTGGGAAGATCGTTGAGTACTATATTTACCAGTTCCTTTTCTGAGATGATCTCTTCAATAGCTTGTAGTTGATCTCTTAACTGAGAGATCCTCACAAAGTATGATGTTATTATGTCATCATCATTCATCTTCATGTCACGGAGCTCATTCTTCTGACTCGTTACTTGTCCAATGTTTCTGAATGAGCAGAGGTTTGTTAGGGCATCGTACATCTTCTTCGATGAGTCAATATGGGAGATGTAGGGTATAAAGTGGTATTTTATAAAGTCCACTATGATACTCATGGCATTGATGTCACTATCTTTGAACTTCTCCATAACTGCAACGTTTTTTGGTTCCTTCTCTTTTCCTTCTTCAAACTCTGGTTCCACGATATCCAACACTTTATTCTTGACAAGGATGAGGTCAATCCTTGTCTTCCACTCTCTGAAGTTAGAAGCTCCATCTAACTTGTTTTATGACTTCATAGAGTAAGTCAAAGCTACTTTGACTTGGTCAACCCTAGACTTGACCAGAAACTCAAACTTGATGTCTTAGCTTGTTGAGAGTACCAGGAGGTGTGCTAGGCTGGGGCACACTAGTCTATCTGGAAATTAGGGAAATCCCTTCACTTAAGGTGCCTCAATGAGAGGATTAGGGTTTCTGCAACTCCACCTGCTAGTAACCCTAGCGACAGTGCTTTGGTAACTGCTCCTGCTAGAAACCCTAGCGAAAGTTCTTCAACGAACTTAGTATCCTTATGGCTTTGCTCCCTTCCAGTGGTTAGACTGAATGAAGGAGGTGTGGGCCCATAACCTGTTAGAATATAATGGATGTGCTCATTTTACCATCGACAATATCACTATTGTCACCGAACCATAGGCCGAAGCCACCCTCCGAGCACCTTAACCTTGACAGAGAATCACTCCGGAAGCAAACCCTAGGCTAGATAGTCAAACAAAGGGTAGCGCACATTTCCCCAAGGATAGTGCATGAAACAAGATCTGATCAGATAGTCCAAACCATAACCAAGAGATAGTCCAAGCCAAAACGCAATCTACTAGCTGCAGCAGCTGCAATGGAAGCTCTCCTCCAAACTTGCACACAAACTGGGCAACTGCAATGCACACAAGTGTTTCTCTACAATTCTGAGAATGCCTGCCAAAATGAAGACTGGCCTCCTGTATTTATACTAATTCTGGCTAACTAGCTTGGCCGAATTCTCATCTTGGGTGTCTATTTACTTAGTATATAATATTTCTTCTAGCCAACTTCTTCTCTTGTAGGCTAATAACCTAATACCAATTATTCTCTTGAGTTGACTTGTCTTCTAGGGTTATTAGCCAACTCATTAGGGTTTCTTCTTGCTTCCCGGAAGATTTTGTTCTCCTCAGGTTTACACGTGGAGGTAAATACCTCCCGCAGCTACCATAATATTAACACTTCTTCCATATTTGTTTTAATGTCAAGCTGACGTTTGGCTATATTAATATAACCCAGTGTTCCAGAACTATCTTCTTTATCGAAGCCTAATAATTATCTGTTAAGTGAACAAAAAACTTCTTCGCAAGATTCTTTCAATTCCTTAGCCATTTTCCTACCTTCGGCTATGTTTGACTCCCAAGTCTTTAGTATAATATCACCTCTGGTTTGTTCTAAAATAGAAAACCCAGATGCCATAGCTCTTCCTTCTTTAGCTGATGATATAACAGCTTCTTGGAAGTTAGTTCGGGCGATGATAGCCTCTCTCTCTCTCTTAAAACAATATTACTTAATGCTTCATCCATCACTTGAGAATGATTTTGGACGATTTTTACTTTACAGAGCAGGCTTTGTTGAGCTAATTCCAGTTTCTTTAGCACGTCCAATGCTTGAGCTTGAAACAGTGTTATATCCACAACCATTTTCTCAGTGGAACTGACCTTGTCTTGCAATTGTTTTATCAACTCATCTTGCTGGATATTCTATCTTTCGCTCACTTGCATCTTCTTATGCATCTCGTCAAGACTGGACTTGAGCATTTGGATTTCTTGTTTATCACTAGCTCTAGCCTATATCAGTCCTTTATTGACTTCTTCCCTGGCATTCTTTTCTACAGCCATTATCTGACTCTGCAATTGACCTATCAATAGATTCCTTTGTCTCAATTGTTCTGCCAGCTTGTCGACCGACCATTGATTTGTTGTAGCAAAGGCACCTAGTGACCCAACCATTTCCTTGGCGAGCTCTGAATCTTCCTAGCCCTGCCCATCAAATATCATCCTTTGCCTTTTGGTTATTATCCCCTCTTTTTGCTATGATTCTCTTTTGACTATGGTCCTCCTTTTTGTGTTAAAGAAAATTTCTGAAGGAGGTATCTCTTCAAGCGGGATCGGGGCAAGATCGCTTGCATATATAACTTCGAGAATGGGAGTCCCGAAACTTGACTGTAAAGGGGTTAATGTTGTAATAGGACTGCCTACCTCTATGAATTTTGTTCCTTCTGTTGTTTTGGAAGTATCAGCAGAAGTAGCTGGCGATAAAGGGAGTATCACTTGATTTTGTTTTATAAGTGTCTCAGATTGAACCTCTGTCTGCGACTCTAGATGTTTTTCCTACGAGGTTTCTAATCCTTCTGAAGACACTTCGGGATTCTTTGGGGATTCCTTGGTAATCTGTTTACTAGAAGACTTTGGTTCAAAACCTAGAGGTATTGATACCTGCTCCGGAGGAGTGATTGTCAATTCCCCTTGCAGTATCTTGGGAAAACTACATCGCCTGTGTCTTTGAAAGGTGAAGAAATTGGCCTGTTGGTCAGGGGGTAACATCTGTACTCTGTCTTGTACCTCTTCATAGGATCTGACTCCCTTGAACACATCATCGTATGAAAAGTCTTCATGCATATATATTTTCATATTGCATTGAGCTAGGTGATTCTCCACACTTTGATATGGGTCGTGTCTTTTGAATTCGATGTCCACCAGTTTGACATCTTCTAAAGCTATAGCTTCTACTTTGGAATGGCCAAAATTTAGCAAGGAAAACTTTCCAACCTGTAGGGGGAAGGCTGGCCAAATTTTCTTTTCAGATGCTTTTAATTCCTTGCCAATGCTTCATGTTATAGTTTGATAAGCAACTTCTCTGCACACTAGTCTATCTAGCAAAAACTTCGGGAGAGCGTGAGGGGGAACTGAGCACCTGAAAACCCTGATGTATGAGAAATTTTCTTCAACAAACCAATCTGCAACCTTTTTAAGATTTCCCATAATTTGATCTGAAATCCGAGAGGGTGGATGGCCATACAGTGTTTGATGAACGGGAATCACTACATTATGACATATTTCATAAAAGAAATCTGTGGCTTTTTCCTCCCACGGATTAGAATGATAAACATGGATAGGTTCTGCACTTGTTGGATTCCGGCTCCAATTCATCAATGGGAATGGGGTCATGCAACAGATGGCATCCATGACATACGTAAACATATAAAAAGGGGCAGTTTGGCCTTTTGACTTCGCCATTTGATACTCAGTAGTTTCTTTGGTTAGGTTATCTGATAGAATCTTAGCTCAATCGAAAGTGAAACCCTCGGCTACTTCATGCATAATTGATACCCATTCCACTGGGAAATGAGTAGGGCCTTTCCTTCCGAATATTATACATAGCATCATGGCTACATAGAACATATATTCATTTAATGATGCGATGGAATAAACACCATGAGAATCAGCTCTGAATTTTGTTGGAATTACCCACTATGTTTTAACTATATCTGGGTAGGTTCGGTCACATTCTGCACATTCTTTTTGTTGAAAATCTGCTACGAATGCAGCATTATAAGTATATTTAGGATCAGGGGATAGCTTGTACATTACTTGGATGTGTTCCAGCTTGAAAGAGCCAACAACGACCCTTTGGTGATTTATGATGCTCCTGGTCTGTACATCGGTGTTCTCCAGAGCCCAACTTATCATGTCATTGTATGGCATGAGCTTCAGTCGTGTAGCTATTTTATGAAGTTCAAACTCTGTTATAACTCGGAGTTTAGTTCCAAGCTCTTCATTTGTTTCCTCTCCAGAATCATTTGGGCAATTTATGACTTTGCGCTCCAAGATTTCGGAAATCTGCATCCAAGACCTAATTGAATCTACAACATGCGGCGTGGTATCAGACAAGACATCTGCGTTCAGATTTGAGCCTTCACCGGCCTCATCATTCTTCTTCAACATTTTCCTGGGTGAAATGATGCCTATAATAAAACGCAAATACTTGTTACCAAGGAGAACGCGTGAGCTTTTCTTTAGTTAAACTTACTACTTTGTTGAAAGTAGGAATGGAATTTGAAATAGAAAAATTTTATTCGCTCTCGGTTTGCATTAATTCGAGCATGTTTCTATGGATGATGAATTTATTTGTTTTAATGAGGAGGGTACATCTAGAGATACTCACCTTAAGCTAGGAAATCTTTCTGTTGATCCGTAATAAATATTACCAAATTTCGGCATTTCGCGACCGGGAGTTTTGGATGCAACAACATTGAAATATCCTGAAACGCGAATGTGCGAAATATCAATTTACATCGTTAATTTTCATTTAAAAGTTAAATTAATGATGCTTAAGAACTCAAAGCTTTCGGGACATCGGGTTTAGAGGTTTTTTTAATGTAATGAATGGTAAACCCCTAATTTCTGAAATGCGAAAAGATTTACTATCTTTGACTCAGTTTGATTTAAGGACCCCTGGATCGCGAAATTGTGATTGATTAAGTAATATTAATCATGTTTAACTTTTTAATTCAACGCGATTAATAAAGGTTTCGTGATTTTGTGTATCGGGATTTTGAGTTGGCATTTGGGGCAAAATTCCCGAATCGTGAAGTTGTGATGTGATTAATTAGTACTAATCACTTTTATCACCTTAATTAACATGGCTTAAAACTTATCGTAGTTTTGCGACTTCGCATGTTGGGACATTGGGACTCTTTATACATTGGACTGTTAGGTCTGTGAAACCCCGAAACTCGATATCTTGAAGACTGTTTTTAACGATTTCACCCTTTCACTAGCGCACGAGTCCATAACTTTTAAGAACTTAGGACCATTGTATCCAACGGAAGACCTCATCAATGATGATATCCAAGTGCGTGTTTGCCTTTATTTAACGAGAATTAAACCTATTTAAGTCTAAAGCTTAGAAAAATGAATGTTTCAACAGGGATGACGTAATGAGATCCATTGATTTCAAATTGTGAGGACCATTCGATCCGTCACAGTACTTGTCATCAAGGTAGAGTTGATACTCTGACGATGAAGGACTCTGAGAATCAATGAAAACCATTGATCAACAATCTCATGGTTGAAGTAGTGTTGAGTGTTACAGACTCACTGTGGTCCCAATAAACATGATTGCAAATCAACGATGGAGATTGTATGGAGACCTAGATCTAATGGTTGTTGAGTAACAAGACATGTGTTATATGTTTTGTTGGGACAGATCAACGATTGAGAATAAACATGGTCCAAGGACCAGATATGACGATTGTGATCTATCTAGAAGCGATAAGACGATTATTGTGCATTGTAGTTATGTTATGTGGACATAATGAGATCAACGGATGAGATCAATCTACGATCCAAATCGAACAATTGATGAGCATCGAAGACGCATTACATAAGACTGTATTGATTCAACAGGTAGTGAGAGGATCGACGGTTGAGACTCAATCTGAAGGAAGATATAATGGCTTTTGAGTGATCATATTTGTTCCATGAACAGTAATCAAGCCCGTGCGTGAAACAAGGAAGGAATTTGGGACCAGTTGGAAGGATTTTTGTTTAATCCTGGTTTTAATGGAAATATGGAGCCCACCTTAGAAGCACATTTTCTGTATGCGAATAATCCATGGAGGAAGGAAACTCTATAAATAATGATGGCTTAATCGAGTTAGTGTGAGTGTGTGAGAAGTGAAGGAGAACAAAGGCTCTGAGGTTCGTAAGAATGCGTGTAAGCGAGTGAGTAAGTATTGTGATTTTGAAGTTCACAAGTCAGAGGATACACGAGAATGGAAGAAGTGAAGATATGAACGTCTCAGGGTGGTTGGGAGGTGCAAGGAAGTTCTGGAATTGTGCAGAATGAAAGAACTAAGATAGAGAAATGATTCTCTATTAAGGAGATTTGAAGAAGCATTTATGTCAGTGTGGCAGCTACAAAAATAGTAGAGATGTTGTCTATTGTTTTCAAATGAAGATTTTCTTCAGTGTGGTAGGGTGGTGCTCGGGAAGATTGGTGTCTTCATTCAACAGGTTGGATCATTTGTTCTAGGGAGTTGTTTCTTCCTTCCAGTTGGTGTTGGTAAAGCTAGGGAATTGGTGCTCCTTCCAGTTGGTGCTGGTAAAGCTAGGAAGTTGGTGCTTCCTTCCAGTTGGTGCTGGTAAAGCTAGGGAGTTGGTGCTTCCTTCCAATTGGTGCTGGTAAATCTAGGGGGTTGTAGTCTCCTTTGAGTGGGTGCTCATAAACTAACTGAAATCTTAATTCTATATAATATTTTTTTGTGGTTTTCTCCCATTTGGGTTTCCATGTTAAAATCTCTATGTACTGAGCTTTTGTGTTGATCTCTCATAACATGGCTAAATTTTTGCAGCACTTATAAATGATTATGACTAATTAAAGTAGTAAAGTAAAAAAAAAAGTGTAAAACTTTGTGCAATATTAATTCACCCCCCTGTCAGTAGTGTTGAATAGTTCAACAATTGGTTTCAGAGTAGGTTCCTTAAAAAATAATCTAACCACTAGAAGGTGAATCCTTATGTCACACATGGACTAGTGGCCAGAATATTTGTTTAATGAAACAGACTACATAATTTGGAGCACAAGAATGAAGACACAAATACAAGAATTGGGATATGATGTATGGAAAATAGTTGTCACGGGTTACACACCCTCAAAAACTCCATCAACTGATGCAATTGAAAAGGAAGGATGTAAAAACAATACAATATCCATGAAAGTTATATTAAGTGGCTTAGTGGACTCTCAAAAATCCAAAGTGGGGCAGTGCAATTCAACCAAATACTATGGGACAAGCTACAAGATATTCATGCAAAGAAAGGAGTCCTAGACATACAAAAATACAAAGGTGAGTCATTTTTCTTTAATTGTGAACAAGTAGGACACCTTGAAACTGAATGCTCCTATTCAAAAATTGGAAAAATAAATGATCAAGATGATTCCATAAATGATGAAAGTGTGAAGAAAATAAAATCTCATAGATAGGGGGAGAACCTATATGCCAATGAGGACAATAAATGTTTGATAACAATGATAACAAAGCATAAGACAATCATGAGATTGAGGTTGAAGTTAACCTTGAAGTGGAACTCATCTGTGCCTTAAAAGAAATTGACAAACTCAAAGAAAAGAATAGAAAGGTGAAAGGTGAATTACCAAAGTATAAAAATGAGACAGCTCAACATAGAGGAGAACCTATGTGTGATCAAGATGAAATTACAAATCTCAGAGGAGAGAATATGTTACTAAAGGAGCAGTTACGAAGCTTTGAAGAGAAAGAAAAAATAATTGAACTCCAAATTGGAGAGGCAGAACCAACGAATGAACTAACATAAAGACAACTAAAAGAAAAGGATCAATGTTGTGAGATAGTTGAAGCACAAACCTCCTTTCTAAAGAAAGAATTAGAAAATACAAAAAGGACAAAAGAAATAATGAAAAGCCAGTTAAATGAAAAAGAAACGATTTATGATATTCAAGAAGCTGAAATTGGTTACTTAAAAAAAGAATTGGATAAGTTAAGCTTGGCAAACATGGAAACTGAAGTAGAACTCTCAAAGTTGAGAAAGGAGAACTAGTCACTAAAAGGTTAGCTAAAAAAAGTATCAAGAAGATAATCAAAATTTAAACAAACAAATGGCAGAAAGAGTTGAAGAATTAGGAAGGATCATCGATGAACAAAAAACACTACTAAAAGAAAAGGAAGAGATTGTCAAAAGAAACAACTTGAGATCCTTTTACTAAGAGAAGAAGTTAAAAATAAATTTGCCACAAACTTGAAGTTTGAGAAGAGTTCATCAGCCTTAGAATACATCCTCAATCAACAAAGATATCCTAGTGACAAGACAAGTATTGGGTATGACCATGAGCATAAACAAATTGAATAAGAAAAGAGGTTCAAACTACCAAGAAAGACTGAAGAAAGACCTAAAAGTCATACAAATAACTAAAAGGATTATGATGGTAGAGTAAACGGCCGTGATCAATCAATACATGACAAGCAAGCATCCCAAAGATCTCCATTTCAAATAAGACCTTCTGCTCTCAAGTATCAAAGTTTATTTCCTAGTTATTGTTTTTCTTGCAACAATTTTGGACATAAGGCTATAGATTGTATTGTTTATGCAAGAAATACTCAAGTAAGGAATAAAGGTATCTGCAATAATGTCGAATGTTACAAATGCCACAGCTATGGACACATAGCACAATATTATAGAAGCAGCATGACAAAACCCTCTAGACCAGGATATAAAAAGGTATGGAAGAGAAAACAAAAAGGGGGAAATGAGGAAGAATGTGAATCAATTTGGTATGCACAGAACAAAGATCAGAATGTCATCACCAAACAAAAGAAAGATACTACAAAATCTTGGAAGCAGAAACAAGAAGAAGAAGAAAGTACATCCATGTTGGTGCAGACTACACTCCTAGAACAAAATGAAAGCTCAAGTCACATAATCCGTGGACCAAAGTTTGTAAAAAGTAGGATCAAGGAAATGGATACGTGCAATAATAGTGTCATTCATTTGAATGACAATTAGACCAAAGAAGAAAAATTGCATCCTCGAGATATATTTGAAGAGAGCTTAATAAGAGAGGCAGAAAATTTTGATGGTTCTAATAATGAGAAGACTCGTTTGAAAAAGATGGGACATGAAGGAGACGACCATGAAGTTGACAAAATAGTTGTTGTGGAGGAAAATGAACTAGTCCTAAACAATGGAAGAAGAATGTTAATTAGAGAAAGAAGGCAATGATTGCATCCAATCCAAGCAATCACAAGAGAAAATGTCAAAGAGAGCCTCCAAGCATCCAAGTAAAGAAGCCAACAAGATCCAAGCAATCCATGAAGGTATGATAAAGTAAGTTTCATAATTTATTCCAGTTGTGATGAGAATGGCATGTGATAAAATAGAACAAAAAGAAAGGCTCCCAAGACACGAGCTTGTGAAAAGAAAATAATGAAGCATGAATAGGTCAGAAGGATAGTGCCAAGCAAGCCTGTTGTCAGATGGTTCTTACAGTGTTGATGAAGGAAGCATTCTATGAAAAGCTACAACATCTATATGTGCAAGAATTGAACAACAAAGTGATGAACAAACATTCAATGTCCTGACATACGGAAATATGAGAGGATATATTGTAAATGATTGATGGAATTTATATGTGACATTAAAGTATTCATGTGATCCACATGACAACATTTGGAAAAGGATCATCATGACAGCAAGCTTCACATTACATATTCAAAGAAGCATGTGTATTGATACACATATGAAGATGCAATGATGAATATATTGATATAAGCTCTTGTGGTTGAATGTATGAAGTGACTTGTTATGTCAAGAGGATAATACTGAAGATGGTCCTTGCCAAAAGAAGCATGTGTATAAAAATAAAATACGTAATGGAATATTCATAGAGAAGCAGAAAACTTAGGGGGAGCTGCAGAAAACAAGAAGGTTGTTGGTTGCAGAGAAAAGAATGAAGAGTAAAGTGTAAGGAAGGGCATCGGCTCGTAGGGGAGCTACAGAAATAGAAAAGAGTACAGGCTCAAGGGGAGCAGTAGAAAGACATGAAGATTCCTAGCTAGAGCTAAGAAATTTCAAAACAAGAAAAACCTTTGCCATTGATGTCAAAGGGGGAGAGTAAAGAGAAAGGGGGAGATATGATTACAATAGATTGTAGAAATATCAGAAAATATTGTGTGTTGTCATCGATGAAAAAGGGGGAGATTGTTGAAAATTGTGTTGTCATTGATGTCAAAGGAAAAACTGGATAGACACAATCATGAATGTCTTCGATGCCAAAAGAGACAGATTGTCTAGAACAATGTTGCACAATGTTATAAAAAATGTCAACGATAAGGGGATATTATGTCTCTAAGAGATAATTTAATAACACCGATGATATGCCATGTTGATGATTGAATCCCTGTGAAGATGAAGGTAGGAAGATTCTGATTCCAGGTCCAAGGATCGAATCTGAACCATGCACAAAGCTAAGGAATGAAATGACCTGACAAGGGGAGACTCGTGACTTTGAAAGTATGCAAGGAAGTCTGAGAAACCAAGAAGGTCCATGCGAATCTATATATCTCCATGTGTTGAATAGATTTTGACGAGATCTCTGCTAGGGTACTCAACGACTAGGTTGCAGAGGATCAAAAGAAGCTCTAGATTGCATTGATTAAATTATGGCGAATGTTCTATGAGCAGAGAAAACATGAATTTAATGAAGTAAAGGCAAAAGACAATATCCCACATGCACCAAGGAAATTGACTTCGAAAGGTTTATAATAAACAAGTGAAAGATCTTAGATTGAATGTAAACGGAAGAGCCATGGAACCGTGCGAAAGGAGTTAACTTTTAGTGCCAGAATTTTTGTTTGTGTGTCAATAATGGACGACCGAGATTAAATCTTAGATCCAGATCTAACCAGATCCATGGAGAGAAGCAATCATGAATTCAGAATCTGAAATAATGGTAAAATACTTTTGGAGTCATAGTTATCGAAGAAGGAACATTGATATAGTAATTTGTGCTTTGATATAAAGGTATCGAAGAATATTCCATTCCTGGCCTTGATTTGCATACCAAAAGGTATGCTCAAAGTCTTCGTTCGTATGTTAATAATAGATGGACAAGATTAGATATTGGATAGAGGTCTATCCAGATCAACTATCCGCATCAATCTTCATTCGAAGGCCAAAACAATGGCAAAATAATTTTAGAGTTAGGTATTCAGAGTCGAAAGGATACTCCGACAAAGAGAACTCTGACCAACGGATGAAATCTATTCAGAGGGAAACAAATTGACTAATCCTAGAAGGACACGTAAGCATCGACATTAGCATAGCAAGAGGAAGGGATGACATCACAAGCCTGGAGGCACCATGTCATCTAATACATGTGGAGGACATGTCAGTGCCATGTCAACACCACATGAGATACACATGTCATACTTCGTACAATGCCACGAAAGAAGACAAGTGTAACCTAGTGATTAGACCACATGTTATAAGCATATTTGGTCACGTACAAAGGTGACAGGAAGTCCGACGATGAAGGAAACTCCGAATTAATATGAACCGTTGATTCATAGTGAAACATTTCACCCTTTTATTTACACTGTGAAGCAAAAGTATCAAAGAATATTCCTTTTCGATACCGTCAGAGCTTATCAATCGGTGTTCAAAATATTGGGGAAGCTTCACAACTCCGATAAGAGGGGTATTGAAGAATATTCCTTTTTGATACCATTGGAGATTATCAATCGACATTCAAAATATTGGGGAAGTTGTACAACTCTGATGAGAAGGGTATCGAAGAATATTCCCTTCCTCGGGAAAAGTGTTATCTCGAGAAAAATGAGCAATATGGATTGTTGGTCAGCGTGCGAACAAGATGCGATAACAAATGTAGATCTACGTGGGTCCCACCTAACTAGCTTACGAAAGGAAAAATGGACAGAAGATAACCATCATGCATGTTAAGGGTGTGACGTAATGATAGCCATTGATTTCAAACTACGAGGACCATTGGATCCATCGCAGTACTTTTCATCGGAGTAGATCTGATACTCCGACGATGAAGGACTCCAAGAATCAATGACAATTGTTGATCAATGATCCGACAGTTGAGGTAGTGTTGAGTGTTTCAGAATCCCTGTGGTCCCGATAAACATGATTGTAGATCGACGGTGGATATTGAATGGAGACCTAGATATGACGGTTGTTGAGTAACAAGACTTGTGTTATATGATTTGTTGGAACAGATCAATGACTGGGAATAAACATGGCCCAAGGACCAGATATGATGATTGTGATCTATCTAGGAGCAATCAGATGGTTACTATGCATTATAGTTATGTTATGTGGACATAATGAGATCAACAGATGAGATCAATCCGGGACCCAAATTGGACGACAAGTGAGCGTCGAAGATGCATTGCGTAAGATTGTATTGATTCAATGGGAAGTGAGAGGATTGAAAGTTAAGACTCAATCTGAAGGAAGATCCAACAATTGTTAAGTGATGATATTTGTGCCATGAATGGTAAGCAAGCCCGTGCACGAAACATGGAAGAAATTTGGGACCAATTGGAAGGATTTTATTTTAAGCCCAGTTTTAATGGAAATCTGGAGCCAACCTCAGAAGCACATTTTGTGTATGTGAAAAAATCATGGAGGAAGGAAACTCTATAAACAATGATGGCTTAATCGAGTTAGTGCGAGCATGCAAGAAGTGGAGGAGAACAGAGGCTTTGAGGTTCGTAAGAATGTGTGTAAGCAAGTGAGTAAGCTTTGTGATTTTAAGGTTTAGATGTCAGAGGATAGATGAGAATGGAAGAAGTGAAGATATGAACGTCTCAGGGTGATTGGGAGGTGCAAGGAAGATCTAGAATTGTATAGTATGAAAGTACTAAGATAGTGCATCGATTCTCTATTGAGGATATTTGAAGAAGCATTTATGTCAGTGTGGCAGCTACAGAAATAACAGAGATGTTGTTTATTGTGTTCAAATGAATATTTGCTTCAGGGTGGCAAGGTGGTGCTCGAGAAGATTGGTGTCTTCATTCAACAAGTTGGAGCCTATGTTCTAGGGAGTTGGTGCTTCCTTCCATTTGGTGTTGGTAAAGCTAGGGAGTTGGTGCTTCCTTCCAGTTGGTGTTGGTAAAGCCAGGGGGTTGTAGCCTCCTTTGAGTAGGTTCTCATAAACTAATTGAAATCTTAATTCTATATAAGAAATTTATGTAGTTTTCTCCCATTTGGGTTTCCACGTTAAAATCTTTGTGTACTGAGCTTTTGTGTTGATCTCTCACAACATGGCTAAATTTCTGCAACACTTATAAATGATTATGACTAATTAAATTAGTAAAGTAAAAAAAAAAAGGTGTAGAACTCTGTACAATATTGATTCACCCCCCTCTCAGTATTGTTGAATAGTTCAACACACACACACACACATAACGGTATTAGCATGGGCACCTTTTGTAATGTCACCCATCTTCTATTTGTTGACGACATACTAATATTATGTGAAGGTTCTAAAAGAAAGGTGGAGAAACTTCGTGAGATCGTCGATCTCTTCTGTGAGGCCACTGGTGTGAAGACAACCATTGTCAAATATTCAATCATTTTCTATGGACTCTCATAGATAGAAAAATATCAAATATCACATGTATTTCATTACCATTTAGGGGATGTAGATGATGGCTTAAAATACCTTTATTTTCATCTAAAAGCAAATCTATATTAAAAAAAGGGGGGGACTAGAAATCGTTATTGGCTAAGGTGGAGAAAAAGATTAATATTGGGTACAACCACTCGCTTTCAAAAGGTGTCTAACTAGTACTAGTTAAAGCGGTCCTTGGAGCTATCCCCATCTATTGGATGTCCCTTGCTTGGATTCTGAAAGGTATATTGGATAAAATTAGACAATTATGCTTTAGGTTTATTTGGTCCAAAGAGTTTTGGAAGAAAGGGATGGTGTTATCCTCCTGGAAAAGGTTTGAAATCCCAAAATCTCAAGGTCAATGGGGCCTAAATAACATCTTTATGTTCTCAAAGGCTCTAGCAACAAAGAATGTATGGAGACTTGTACAAGGTTTTGGGCTTTGGTCTAAGGTCAGAAAAGATAAATACATCTCTCTGGGCTCAATAGAGGATTGAATCAGGAAACTAATAAAAAAATCTCTAAATGCCTCAATCATTTGGAAATCAATAGTATCGACATTCCCTTTGATTGGTAAATGGTTGGTATGGAAAATAGGGAAAGGGGACAAGGTAAAAATAGGCCTAGATCCTTGGATAGGATGCAACGAAACCTAAAAGTTTCCATCCCATCTAATTCTTAATTTGAAGAACAAACGATACCACTCTTAGAGGCAAATTGTAAGAAGCGTTAGAGGCACATGAGGCAACAACACTCGTTATCCTAGAGAGATATTGGCCTCAGGGAAGAGGATGCAGACACTTGGAAAAACTACATTCAAAATTTGAGAATTTGTTTTATGAGACTAAAAGATGAGAAGGATCATATTATCGCCTATGAACCTCACTAGCAATTATGAACCAAGGATAGGATATAAAGCTTTAGCATTGGAAGAAATGATACACCACACACTTGGTGGTGGAAACAAATTTGGAAATTCAAAATGTCCAACCAAAGCAAAAGTGTTTATGTGGCTCCTACTGAACAATAAATCTCTAACCTAGGATATACTATAGAAAATAAATTATGAGGGACCAGGAAGGTGTTGTCTTTGCATGATAGACTCTGAATCCAACTGTCATCTTATTATGTCATGTAACTTTAGAAAGGAAGTTTGGTTGGAAACATAAAGATCAACGGATTTAAAAAATGCTTGGAGAAGAAATGCCATTGAGGAAGCTCTCAAAAGCTATTGTTTGAACAAAGAAACCGTGAGGTATATAGCTCTTCCCCTATCTATATCATGGGGATTATGGTTAGCTAAGAACTCCAAGTGTTTGAGGAAAAGGATACCTTTCCTTTGCAATGTGCCTTCAAAGTCTAAATATCCTCTCTACTTTGCCTCAACATAAGGATGTTCAAATTACACAACACATCTCCTAAGAAACAATAAACAAGGAGATGTCATGGGATTTTTTTATGGGACCTCCCAAGGAACTACCCCTAGAGGAGGAGCTGGGGGAATCCTACATATCTCCTCTAATCATAATATCTCTTTCATATATGGAATAGGCAATGAAACAAACTTTTTATGTGAAGTAATGGCACTAAATCTAGTGCTAATGTTGGCCATGGAAAATGGAGTTCCTTGCCTACAATATTCAGAGATTCTATTGCAGTTACTCAATGGATGAAAGGAGATTTCACCTTGCATAATTTTACTTTGCAAACTTTATTTTTGGACATTCTAAACATCAAATCAAATCTCTCTCATATCACCTTTGTGCATGTTTTGTAAGTTTTAAACCTGTGAAGTAAAGCAATGCATACAGATTCTTAAGCAAAACATAAATTAATCAATGGCTCATACACATAGTACACAGATATTTAC
This sequence comes from Picea engelmannii, assembly GCA_009831015.1. Lineage (NCBI taxonomy): Eukaryota > Viridiplantae > Streptophyta > Pinopsida > Pinales > Pinaceae > Picea > Picea engelmannii. The sequence continues at coordinate 36,208 of ML804243.1, read as the reverse complement.
ATTGGAAACCCTTAACCGAGAGAAAAACAACCTTCCTTGGTGTTGCACCTTTCAACTCTTCATTGTATTAATTTCACCATTCACCATACAATATATACAATGTTTTAGGTATTATGTAGCTACCAAAACCCTAATCCCTTAATACAGGATTAATTTAGAAAACCGCTAAAAATAGCAAAATCCTCAAAAATAGCAAAAACCGCCAAAAAAAATATTTTGGGTCACTGCCCCAAACATTGCGTGTAACCAGGGGGGGCAAACTTGGCCCCCCTGGGACCCCCCCAAGAAAGCGCCTAACACACACGACAAAAAGAGTGAAGGAAGTTGGGATCGTCAGACGTAGTTGTCGAATCTGATGCGCCCACACACACACATGCAAAGAATATAACACATACCCAACATGTTTACAGGAACATGAAAAAGGAAGTTGATTGATTATTTAAAGAAGGAATTGCTCAGTAAAGAGGAATCTGGAAGATTACCAAAAGTTCCCATGCTCGCACCTCAACCTATCTACATGATCCTTGGTTTTAATATTTTGTCTTACTCAGAAATAATTGAACATGTTCCTTCTTACAAGAGGACCAATTGAATGGTTTACTTATACTAAGAGTTTACTTATAATGTACACAAGAGTTTACTTATACTAAAAAGTTGCAAATTTTGTATAGGATGGTTTTTGATAGAAACATAAGTTTTTTGTTGAGAAGGGGAAGAGCAATAAATACACACACAGTTTCCCCTTTACTTCAGGAGTCTGGTAAAATCTTCAAAGATCCATGGGGTCTCTTTGAAGGTGGGAAGGAGAAAATTTTGAAGAAGCTTTAAAAACTTGGTTGGAAAATCCACAAGCCATGATATGCAAGGCTTTGCCTCTAATGGCAGCCTGGGGCATCTGGCTTGCTCAAAACCTTTCTCTTTTCGAAGGCAAAAATCCCTCTCCCTTGCAATGTTCAATCATTGGTCTAGCTACACTCTCTACTTTTCTGCAACAGAAGGACAAGGTTCCCAAAAGAAAACCAGAGGTTAATATCTCTATGGACATTCCTTGGGATTTTTTTGATGGGGAAACACAAGGACATCCTTATGTTGGTGGGGCTAGAGGTATAATCGTTCTCTTGAAGGATCACTCCATCTCTTTTTCCACTAGATTGGGCCCAACTACAAACAATTTCAGTGAGTTAACGACAATAAAACTCTTTCTCCTCTTGGCAAAAGAAAAAAAAAAAAATTCTCACTTAAATGTTTATGGAAACTCTTTGCTTATCATTCAATGCATAAATGGGATAACAACTCTTCATACCTATTATCTACAACCTCTCTTTTAGGACATTCAACAACCTATCTCTTGGTTCTCTCACACCTCTTTCTCCCATGTGTACAAGAGCCAGAATTAGAAAGTCAGCCGCCTCTCAAAGTCTGGATTGGAGATGAACAGAGGCATATGGAAGATAAGCGAAAATACCCCGGAAGACATTTTCGAATATTTTCACATCTCATGGTGATTTAATGGAGGTTTACTATACTTTCTTGGCTTCTTTTTTTTATCATCGTTGACTGTAAATTAGTTGTTTTATGGGAAATTTAATGCTTTTTCATGACAATTTTCAGACCCTTGGTGTATGTATTTGAAAAGATTGTCACTAGTTGTTTTCTCTCAAGCCAATACTACATGCTATTACTAGATTTTGATGTCATTTTTCAAACATAATTAATCAGGACCAACTAGTACAGTTTTTGAGCATGTGTGTTATATATGTATACACACAAACACACATGTATATATGTATGTATACATGTACATATACATATAATGAAGAAACTTTTTATTATTAATGGGATACAATAATGTAGAATAACACCCTTCATTTTTTGTGGAATAATGCATGGAGTATCCATGGACAAAATAAAACACATAATTATGACTCTTAACCTTGACCTTGAAATAATGAAAATTGCCCCAAATAACTAAGTCGTAACTCACTTGCACCAGAATGTCAAATCAATTGCAAGGACTCTAATAATCAAATATGAATTCATAAAAAGGAAAGCGACCCTAAATTGTCAAGTGACATTTTGAATTAAATTGAGAAAACGTTATTATTTTTTTCACATTTATGTTCACGCATTTGAATAAATACAATTAATTGCTTTTGTAATAATTAAATAACTGGACATTAATAATTTTAGTGATATCCTTAACAAATTATTATTAATATATTATAAGTTATAGTTATGATTAAATATACATTGGGTTCACTCATTTCATGCAAAACAAGATTATCAATGTAGATTGTGCATACCTTTGGGTACATTAGTTGTTAAAGGGAATAAAAAAAATAGGGATATTGAAATATTGATTGAAGACATAAGGAGAACATTCATGGTTATCTAAGTGAAAATTTCTCTTAAGTTTATTGTTATCATTTTCTTTAAGTTTATTGTTATCATTCATTTGTTAGTCGATGAATTGTTGATTACTTTCCAAGGATGAAGCCAGTCGTTGGGTGAAAATATTGTCGTTTAATTCCGTCGTAGTAATTGCCCAACCATTTAATTTGTCAATCCGAGGTTCGTAGGTTTACGAAGCACATGCACTATATATGCAGGATTAGGCACCTAACTTCTAATCTAAGAAATTCAATCAAATCCTAACTCTTGCATTCCACTTAATAAGACTTAGCTATTGTAGGCATGAAAACACTAGCTCCCCTTCAGGAGGCCTTCTCAGAATGTTTCAAATAACCCATCAACAATCAAGATCATCAAGTAAACACTCACGCATTGAAAATAAATAAACTTAAAAAGGCTTAGTTGTTTTAGGAAAGAAAACACTAGCTCCCATTCAGGAGGTCTTCTCAGAATGTTTCACAAAACCTATCAACAATCAAGATCATCAAATAAACACTCATGCATTGAAAATAAATACACTTAAAAGGCTTAGTTGTTGTAGGAAAGAAAACACTAGCTCCCATTCAGGAGGTCTTCTCAGAATGTTTCACAAAACCTATCAACAATCAAGATCATCAAATGAACACTCATGCATTGAAAATAAATAAACTTAAAAAGGCTTAGTTGTTGTAGGAAAGAAAACACTAGTTCCCATTCAGGAGGTCTTCTCATAATGTTTCACAAAACCTATCAACAATCAAGATCATAAAAACAATAAAACATATAAACCTATTCAAAGTAAAAAGAAAATGCTACTATGATCTATTTGGAGTGAGCTCAATTCTCCCAAGAACAAAGTAACATATGAACTAAAGCATTCTAAATCTAAACTAGAGAATGAAAACTGATGTGAAAAGAAAGCTTGATTCTTATTCCATC
>ML804243.1:0-32057 GCA_009831015.1 Picea engelmannii | reverse complement strand
TATTGGAATGGATATTGCATGAGCATATCCTAGGACAAAGTTTATATAAATTTAGTGGGGGAATGCAAGTCCTATAGTTTAGAGATTGATTCATTTTATGAGACTATACAAAGTATGTCGAACAATTACTTTTTCCATTGCAACAATTAAATAATAGTTGGTCACCTAAAGTTAAAATTAAAGCAATTGACCTTGTAATCAAGTGTGATACTTAGTCATTTATGCATTGTCACCATCAACCATAACACAATGTAAGCAAGCAACACTTAGACCTCTATTTATTTTGAACTAATAAAAGTTTATTTCTTTTTCAAATTTTCAAGTAGGGGATTGAGCATGGATATTTCTAGTTCTCATACTCGAAGTGAGGACATGGAACCTAGTCTAAATTACCCTTCTCATTACATCCATAAGGATCTTGATGATATAGCCTTAGAAGTACAAACCTTGAAGAGTTAACTCAATGACCAATTTTCTTATCTCCATGAGATCAAGGGGATGTTGGAATCTTCGAGTTCTAAATTAGAGAATGAGAACAAGAGGTCAATAGAAAAATAAGACCTTGATCAATAAGATTCACCCAAATGTCACAAATTAGGGTATGAATTGAGGAAGAAAAGGCTCCTACTTTGTATGGATATGCCAAAAGAGGAATTGAAGCAGAAGCTTGGTTGTTTAACATCAAGAGATATATAATGTTGTGTGATTTCAACTATTTGGTTCCTTCTATGATATATGTCATTTGTTTTCATCATTTTTAATATAATGTGATATTTTGAAAAACTTATAAGGAGACTTTTATGGAAAGGTGGTAAGCAAAACTAACAATATAACTTCTCATTGTTACCTTGAGAAAAGGTGAAGCTAACTGTAAAATCAGGCGACCTTGGTATTTGAGACAAGTTAGTTGTCCACAAATCCCTTGGGGAAAAAGTGATTTGGAATCTAGTTTCAATCCATCAAGCATGGTGGAAATAATTGCTTTTACAAAAATATTGTAACACATCAAATAGAAGAAGAATCACCAAGTGTTGGATTGAGACCCTGAATTTGTCTCAAGCATGCAAGGAAGTGTACCAAGGATTTCCTCTTATCAATTAATTCTCTAATGGAACATACAAGGAGGAGCATCGATCTCTTGGAAGGATAAAATATCTCAAGAAGGAAAGCTAATTGAGGATGAATCCAATTGTCTTGGGCAGTGGATTTTCTCCCCAAATCTTCTTACTCTAGCAGATTTAATTATATGCAAAGAAGAAGGTCACTATTAGAATGGATGGAAGAAAGCTTAAGATATGTTCATCCCCTCTTATCTTAACTCAAAATGAAATACTCTTCTCGAAAACCTTAAATAAATTCCCATTGTATCTCATTGTCTCAAGGATTCTCAAGCATGGGATTCCAAAATAGTATAGGCAATAAAAGAAGGATATAATAAACTTAGAGATAAGGTGAGGGTAGCTTGTCCATGGATTAAATGGGAAGTCATTTGGGATGAAACCTCTTTACCAAAAGTAGATATATGTTTTTTTCTTCTAGCCCATATCACACTTAAACATGGAAAACATTAGAGCCAAAAGGGATACCAAGACCCTTAAGTCGCCCCTTTTGAAGTCAAGTGGATAAATCCTCCCAAAGTAGAAAAAGAGGTTAAGACTCTAGTCTTATCGGAAGCAAACAAGTGTTGCAATTATCAAAGAGGATAAGGTATTCATCATCCCTTGGAACTCCATCTATAAAAACACCCTCTGATAAGCCTCTACTAAAAAATACTTGGGAGATACTCCCAAGGTATGTTCTCCAAAAAATTTGTCTTGAACACAACAATTTGATATAAAAAACAAGCTAGTATCCACAAGACATATTAAAGAAGTTTTAATAAACCTTCTTAGGGGAATTTCCATTTCAAATTTAAAAGTTAAAAGAGCATATTTGAAGAAGAAGCATGGATAAATAAGCGTGGATTGCGGGTGGAACTTAAATCCAAGGAGAAAAATATGCTTGAAGTTAGCATCCATCTCGACCCAATAGACATTGTCTCATGGGTCAACTATGTTGATGCATTATCCTTGTTCATTAATGGGGTTGTAAAGAGGAACCATGGCCTAGATTAGTTTTATCTTTAGCCCAAGAGGATCCCTCATTGTATAATATGACAAGGGGATAGACAAAGCCATCTAAAAAACAAGAAGAGGCCCTTGTGACATGGAAAGGTGTTCAACCATTAGAAGAGATAACTTAGGTAAATATTATAATAGTTGACCAATTATCTATGATCATTGATGCAATGAGAGGGAAACCATTTTTCAATGATGTCAAGTTTCAAAACTTAGTAAAAATAAATCATATGCTTCTCAAAGCCTTTTGCAATTCAAGCTTATGTCATGTTTCCAAGCATTACAACTCCCTTGTTGATGCTAAAGTAAATCAATTAGTCATCATGAGGAAGGAAGAACTAAGGATAGACGAAGATAAAGACCAACTAAAAGCTAGATATGCCCACATTTTGTGAAATGTATCCAGAAAGAATTGAAATGACAGAGGTTTGAGATTCTTTAGGCCTCAAGGAGGTATCAATTCCTTGAATAGGACATACAACGGTCATACAAATAGGGAAACCCAAGTATTTCCAGTTGAAAGGATATGATGTAGTACATCACAATGGGATCAAAGTGACATGCTACACCTTTCAATGGGTCTCCCACATCCAAACCAATCTTGAAATATTTACTTGATCCCATTGTGAGTTGGATGATTTGAAGTCTAAGAGTATGCATATGTTGATTTGGGACTAGCATGTCCCGAGTTAATTTATCTTGTGAAAGATCTCGTCTAATCACAAGCACAATATGTAAAGCATAATCAAGGATGCTCAATCAAAGATGATCTTTGGTGATCCTACCCCATGTGATGGTGAGGTACAAAGCACTAGGTGCTCATATCTCCATAGCATAGGGCATATAGATTATGGGGAGATTATAAAATGGGTATTTGGGTCTTTTTGCTACTCTATTACCCATTCTTTCCATTTTAACTCTATATTCTTGGTTTTATAAGGCTTTATTATTAGCAAAATGCCATGAGATCCCCCCCACATCCACATGGAAGAATAACATAATAATATAACAAGGTTGCATGCTCAGTTCTTCAATGATGAGCATGACGTCAAGAGTGATGTTAGGGAAGTTAAAGAAAATATAAAGAATAAGACTAAGACCAGGAAATCCCATGCCAACATGGAGGCCATTCAAATTTTGGTGGAAGAGTAAGGAATAACTCTAAAAGAATGTGCTTAAGCAATTCAAGTGGCTCTTCAGGGATTAAATCGACGTGGCAACTAGTGACCTAGAACAATTACACCACATCAATTGTTTTGGTGCATCTGAAGTGCATTACCAAAACATTGGAGATAGTGGAGAGAGTCCTTCTCCCCCCAGTCCCTAAGTGACTCAAAGCGCTCACTAGAATCTAATCCTCCAATCAATCATGTGGAGTAGAGCATCCCATCACTAGCCAAAATTTTAACCTTGTTACCCAATCATCGAAAGAAACAAGAAACCTTACAATTAAAATTAAAAAACAATATCATTTAATAATATCTTACTAACTTTCTTATCAATTATTTCAAATATACATATACTTTTATGAGTATGTAAGTTTTCACAGTGAATCATAATCTTATTAAAAAAAAATCTAAATAAAAATTGTGTATGAGGTTTTGAAACATCCCAAACCTCATACACAATTTTCATTCATAAAATTTTCAAACAAAATACATATATCTTTTTAAAGTTGAAGTTAAAATCCCCACTTTAAAATGTACATACACTTCTTCTTTTTTTAAGTTGAAGTTAAAGTCCCAACTGTATATAAGGAATTTTGTAAAACCATATAACTTTAATATGGAATTTTTTTTTTAAGTTGAAGTTAAAGTAACCACTGTATGCAAGGAATTTTGCAAAAGCATATAACTTTAATATGAAAATCAAAATCCAAGTTGAAGTCCCCAAATTTTGTAAAAGCATATAACTTTAATATGGAAATCAAAGTTGAAGTCCCCACTATATGTAAGGAATTTTGTAAAAGCATACAACTTTAATATGAAAATCCTCTTTGTATTCAAGTTATCATCATAGTCCACCAACGTTTTGAACTAGTGCACATATAAACCCTTTTGATTATCGCAATATTTTTTAATATAATATTTAGGTTTGTTGGAGTATGGTCTTGCAAGTTAAAGTTTGTGATCTCGAAATGACTTAAGTCAGAATCCCAACGAGCAGATTGTGATAAAAAGAGAGAAAACAAAAGCAAAGGCGACCCATTCGCAAGCAATAACAACAATTATTCCTATAATTTCTTTTATAATAATATATTTAAATGCATTCTCCTTATCTAACAGTAATGATTGTAAAATTGTGTTATTTTTTTTTAAACTATAATAGCTTCGGGATTCGCAACAAAGAAATTGCTTTTTGCTTTTACTTTTTTGAGATTGTATTGATTATGGCATATTTATAATGTTTAAAGATAAGTTATTATTGTAGTGGGGAAGTATCGTGGTGGGTTCCCAGTGGGTTAATTTCCATTGGAAAAAAAAAAAAAATAGATAAGTTATTGTTTTTAAGAGGTTTATAGTTATAAGAGTGAGAGGTAAGTGTTGTATTTTTTTTTATCTTTATTAGTCTCTGCCAAAGCAGGATTATAGCAATGAGTTTGTTATTGATTTGATATTAATTTCATTGACTAAGCAGTTTGACTATAAATTTAAACTAATTTTCCAAAGTATAACATAGTTATATTGAATTTTTTTTATATTTTTTTTTAAATTATGATTGGTCAAAAACTTTAACCCCTTATTACAGAGGTGTCAATAATGCAAATATTTAGACAGCAGGAATCCGTGTGTATAGATATAGTGGGGTCCTCGTCGTAAAAATTCCAGCGCCGCCCTTCCCGTCTTTCTCTGTTTTTAAAGTTTATATTAAAAATAGCAATGACTCACGCAGTTTCAACAGGATACCTCTTGGTCGCATTCATTTCCAAATGATCGATCTCTCTGCACTTGTCTCGCACGTGTCATGTAACAAAGGCATGTGGGGTTGAGCACTGGCAAGTCACTTGTTAATTGTCCACGATCTTATCGAAATTTAAGGAATGATTAAACAACAATGATAATTCACATTTTATGGCTAAATACGTTGTGTGATGTCATGGGGCTCCAGATTCGTAAGCGACACGAAAGAGGTTACAGGTAAAGCATGTGGGTTGACTACGCCCCAGGGTTAACTTATCCGAAATGTGAGTAAAAAGGTTGAGTCATTGTATACAATTGGGTTTAGTGCATTTTTTATTCAAAATTAATGTTTTTCTTTTTTATTTCAAAGTTCGAGAAGCCATTCTTGCTATATTTAACAGGGCTAGTTAGTGTTATCATTCACTTGGGCACAGTGAATAGGGCAGATAACATATAGGTGGAACATAATACGTGAGGAGAGAGAGACAAACCAAAATGATTGTGGAGATTAAATTCCCTTTCGCTTTCACTTTCACTGTGTATGTGAGTGGTGCTCTAACGTTATCCAAAGAATAATCTTAAATTCTTAGCTTTTAATGAAAGGCATTTAATAATGGATTTTTCTCCTTATCACTTCTTCTTCATTGCTGGATTTGTTAGTTGAGAAAGTGGGGTGCTCATATTTCAAATTAGGCAAACCTATTCATTGGAAAGTGGAAAGTGGTGATTTTTTTTTTTAAACTAAACAAAATTAAATCATGTATCGGATTCGTTAGTTGGGAAATTAATATGTTGATATTTCAAAGTAATCAATTAATAAAGTGAGATGGTGATATTTTAAACTATATATTGGTAAAGTTAGATGGTCATATCCTCTTCATCTAAGTACACATTGTATTACAGTGAAAACTATGTTGATAGATATTTGCCAGTTTACATCTATGTAAATAGAATGTTGAAAGAATTATCATTTATTATTCATTGCCTATTATTATTAGTCCCTCTAAGCAGGATTATAACAATGAGTTTGTTATTGATTTGACATTAATTTCATTAACTATAAATTTAAATTTTTTTTCCAAAATATAACATTGTTATATTGAATTTTTATTTTTATTTTAAATTAAGCAATTTTTTAAATTATGACTGGTCAAAAACAATAAGAAAACTATGATTGGTTAGATTACATTGAATCAAATTACATTAGTAGATTAGAATCAATAATAACTATCCCCATTCAATATTATTTCTATTTTCTTATTTTTATTAAATTTTTAATTTAATTCACTTCTAACACATTCAAATATTTAATAATTTTAAATTGGTATTAAACTTTCTAAATAAAATAAAATCTAAACTATTTTAATTATATATATATATATATATATATATATATATATATATATATATATATATATATATATATATATATATATATATATATATATATATATTATTTCCCATTTTATACCAAAAAAATTATTATTAAATGTATTATTTTTCCATTTTATACCATAAATGATTGGTCAGAATTATCATTTATTATTCATTGTTTATTATTATTAGTCCCTGCCAAAGCACAATTATAGCAATGAGTTTGTTATTGATTCGACATTAATTTCATTGACTAAGCAGTTTGACTATAAATTTAAACAATTTTTCAAAGTATAACATTGTTATATTGAATTTTTAATTTTTTTTTTAAATTAAACCATTTTTTAAAATTATGATTGGTGAAGAACTTGAACCCCTTATTACACACAGAGGATACTCAATCTTACCTGGCAGGGACTACGCTGCCATGCAGCTCTTGTTCACATTTTGAATAAGTTTTTATTGAAACATTAATTTATTGTGATAGGGTTAGAAGGGTAAATATTCTTTTGGATAAAGGTCCCTATGAGTGTGTCTTGGAATATTTTGATTTTTGTTAAGTTTTTTTTTTTTTTAAAGGAATTCGTAATTCGTTGGGATTCCCTGGATAAGGCAACTCATTGGGATTCTCTAGATGAGGCTCGAGCTCGAATCTGGTTGGCTGCCACTATAACCCCTAGGCTAGTGCCAATAATCCGTAAGTCAATGTCTAGTAGGTAACTTATGATTTAATAAGGGCATAGACATTCAAAGACACACTCACGTTGAGGTCCCATTCATGGGGGGTGCCTACCCTTCTAGTCTCATCATATCGGGCTAGATTCTCATCGGGAATTTGAACCCGGGTGGTGAGAGTGCCAGATCTACCTCCTAACCATCTTGTCAAACCACCTCAATGCTTCTTAAGTTGCATTTTATTAATATATCTAACTTGGGAGTTGTTGGATATATTTTTAGATTATAGTGGCAACCAATCGATTTGATCGCAAACCTAACCTGTATCATTCTAATCAATTATCGATTCCCATAACTAAAAAAAAGTATCCTTGCACTCTCAATGAGACCATTTATTTTTGTTAGAGTAAAAATCATTTACATTTGTCTATGAGTTGTTATATACCTTTGCCTTGCAACCACTAGTTTAACGAAAATGTTATACAAACACTGCAAGTGGTTTGGTGTGTATATCTAATAATAATAATAATCATCTAATTTTAAGGTCATAGCCAAACCAGACACCAAATTAGTGTATGCGACCCCCTTGTTTGTGAGACAAGGGACCTCCTCCATGCAAAAAAATTATTGCTAAAATCTACGGAAGTATACATAGTGAAATTAAATATAAATATTTATGTGTTTTGTAAATTATATTGGAAAGAACATTTTATATATATATATATATATATATATTACACTTTTAATATTTAATCAAATTCCATCCTATCCAAAATTAAAATAAATTATTTTACATTTATTTTTTATCAAATCTAAAATTAAAATAAATTCTTCTACACTATTTTTATATTAAAATTTCTTAAATATAGTGATAATAATAATATAATTTTAAGGTCACAAATTGGTGTATCAGACCCTCTTGTTTATGGGACAAAAAATCCCCTTTACGAAACAATTTAATTGTTGAAGATTACAAAAGTATACATACCCTACCCCTTCTCGATTTGAACTTGTAACCTCTTAAAAAGAAACACATGTCATAAATACCTAACACTCACTAATAGTACTTTCCATTATATTTCTTATCCATCCATTTTTTTCATCATTACTTATATATATTTAATTTATAAGTAAATCAATAAGAATTTATTACATTTAATCTAACCTTAATTCTCATGGTATCAAACAACGTGTCTAAGGGTTCGACCCTTTTCCACCTAACAAAATAAAATTCAATGTGATATATATATATATATATATATATATATATATATATATATGAAACCATTGTTATTTTTATGTTCAAATTTTATGAAGGTTATGTGTGATAACTTTAAGTTTTATATTTGTTGGGTTTTGAATTTAGATTATCAAGAATTCTAAACGTTATTTAATTTGTTTTTATTTTATTTTATTTTTAATAATTATTACTAAAATTTGGTTATATAATTTAGGGTCAAATATTGTTAAAATTGTATTTTTGAATATATAAATGGATTCAATGTCCTTAAAAGATCGGAAAAAGTTCAAATCGTAGCATGTTTAGACTATGCTTTTAGATTATTATTATGGGAGTGTCAGTCTTATCCACTAATCAATCAACTAATAAATTTTATATAAATAAAAAAAATATTGCATTTCATTATATTTATATTGTATACTCCCCTAATGTGAAAAGTTCGTGGTCATCTAAAACCACTATGTAAAGCATGGTTACAGGTAATCTGAGGCTCCAAATGATGCTGCTCAAAATGATGATGATCCTGATGATAGTGATGATGTTGAAATAGGTTTCTTTGAAAGACATACTAAGGGAATAGGTTCAAAACTTTTGAATAAAATGGGTTATGATGGTAAAGGTTTAGGAAAGAATTCTCAAGGTATCCAGAATCCCATACAAGTATATGTAAGACCAATAAATTAAGGCCTTGGTTATGAAGGCAACACAAGCAATGGCAACATCAAATTTGCGACTCATCGACAACAAATGAATCATTTACAAGTAGCAGCAGAAGCAATGAACCTGGTGCAACAACCACAACATCCAACCAAGTAAAAAAGTATGAGCAGAAGAAAGAATATTGTAGTCAGTGTGGAAGAACAAGACATGCCAAAGAAAAATGTTGGAATTTATATCCATGCAGTATTTGTGGTCTTAAAAATCATGATAATCAAAAGTGTTGGAATAAAGAAATTTCAAAGCCTCATATACACGTACAATGTGGATGGAGAGATGTCCCTGAATGGAAAATTGTTATGTTCATGTTGAAGTGTTCAAATTTACGACAATATCTCCCATATAAAGTTCATGAGTTAGTTGGTCCCCTGAAGGTCAGTTGTCATTAAAGTTAGTTGTACATGTTTAAGAAAGAGTTGTCAGTTTATTGAGTCATTGATTTGAGTCATTTTATTGGTTCGTGGTAACCCAAAAACCACTTTATAATGTCAAATGTGAGTTTGTGGTCAACTGAAACCACTTGATGTAATGAATGGTTCGTGACAATGCGAAACCAATTTGAGTTTGTAATGGTTACTTGTAAGCCGAGAAAACCTAGGATATGATGTATTGGTTGAGGGTAAGCCGTAGAAAACCCATGGGAAGGTCAAGGGTAAGCTAGAAATACTTGATATGAAGATGATGCACTTTAGATGATTGACTCAGATATAGCTCAGGAAGACAATGTCAAATGAAGAAACAAATGCAAATGAAGAAGAATGAAGATGATGCAGAGAGGATGTGTAAGACTAAAGGTGATGCATAATACAAAAGACACAAATTAAGACAACTCAGATATCCGGTTTGAATCACAAGTATTCATTAAGGGGGAGTATGAAGGAATAATTCATACTTGTGATAATTATATGATGAAATTATTATTAATGTAAGTAGACTTATTCTAGAAGTCTACGTATGATCAAAGATGAGGACAATGAGTGAACTTAGGGATGGAGATATTCTTGGAGATATTGTGGAGATAGTTGTGGATATTGTTATGCTATATTGGACATCTCGTTAAGAGAACCTCAATGCTATATTATGAGGTCTCATGAATGTATTGTGTGTAAGAGAGGTGTATCATTATTTTGTGTATTAATGATTATGTGAGTTTTGTGTGTATATTTGCATTCTTATGATGAATTATGTGTGTTATTATTTGTTGCTATGCTACTCTTAATTACTACATATATTTGAAATAAAATGACAATCATTAAAAAAACACAAAATAATATTTGAATTCAATCATCATTATCTATGACCATGATACATAGTCATATCATGTTAATGAAATGGTTGAAATCCAATTGGATGACTTGTATTCATGGGCTTGACAACAATGTCGTATCCAAATAGTAAATTTTGACATCTTAAACGACCATGAGCTTGACTCATATCATAGAATTTTAACCTTAACTCTAAACTTTGTCATATACAAAAGCCCCATAAGAAGAGAATTTTGATAACCAAAAACACTTGATCTTCAACAAAATAAAGTTGATCTTTTCTAAAGGATTTAAATAACTAATCAAATCTCATTTCAATTAAGGATAATATTGAAGACCTTCATCGTAATTTTGTGATAACACTCTCTTCTTCCATTAACATGTTCTCTATCGAGGTGTCAGATAAAAAGGAAAATAGAATATCCAATCCTTAGTATGATAAAGAGTGTAAGCCATTAGGGATGCTTCTAGCGAGTCCCCAAAATCCAAAAAGATAAATAAATACAAAGCCCTAATTAAAACAAAAAAATGTACTATGTAACTAGAAAGCAACATAAGCTTTTACACCTTTGTAAATTAGATCCAAAGAAATTTTGGAGGCAAATTTTAACTCGTAAACTAAAGAAAACAATATAATTCCTTTGAGAGATTGGAATTCCTACCTTAAAAATATTTATGAATCCCCTAATGTCATTAACAACATTCCAACCCTTTCTACAAAGGAAGAATCTTTTTCTTTAGAAAATATAGAGTTCAGGGTTAAGCGGCTCGCAAAAGGGAAAACTAAGGACATAGAAGGCTACCAAGTAGAAATCCTAAACATTGGAGGGCCTATCCTCATCCTTATATTCACAAGCTCTTCAATTTACTAGTCAAATAGGTTTTCCCTAAACATTGAACTCAAAGCCTCATTGTTCTTAATTTTAAAAGAAGGGATAAAAACAATCCCTCTAATTCCATTATGAAATTTACCCCTCTTTTAGCCAAGTTATATGGAATCATTTTGGAAAAGAAGATCAATGTATGGCTAGAAATCCATGGAAAAAGAGCTAAAGGAAAAGCTAGATTTTGAAGTTATTATTCAACGATGGACCATCTTGCTACGATTAGGATCACTATGGAGTAGATTTGCAATGATAAAACCAATCTCCAATGTGTCTTCATTGGCTTCAGAAAAAACATTTGATAAAGTGCCCATAACTAACCTCTACAATAGATTATAATAGCTAAAGGTTCTTTAAGAGTTGAGAGCTATTGCGATAAGGCTATATGAGAATGATATTGCCAAGTTTAGGAACATCGAGGGCTAGTCAAAATAAATTAATTGTAGTATAAGAGTTAAGCAAGGTTGTCCCCTATCCCCTACCCATTTTTTGGTATACATCGAGAATTTAGAGGGTTGCTTGGAAGAAGCACGATGTGTTAGCACGTTTGTAGTTGGAATAATCATCATCCTTGTTCTTTATGTTGATGATATTTCTCTTGTGGCGAGGAATCCCTATGATCTCGACAAACAACTAAAGATTCTCAAGGATTTTTTCTCTAGTACAAGAATGATTGTTAACATTGACAAAACAAAGGTTATGATAATTAAATAAAAAAATATCACTGACAATAATTTCATGTATGAGAATAACAACTTGGAAGAAGTGTCTTCATTCAAATATCTAGAAATTGATCTTCATCACAAGCTCAATTGGAACTATACCATTGAGAAAAGAATAAATGGAGGGTGGAAATATTATTATGGGCTTGAAAACAATTGTAAATTAGCACACCTTTGGCTTTTGGATAGAATAAATTCCTCTTTGAGACTCTCATCGCTCCTATTATCTTGTATGGTTGTGAAGTTTGGAGCTACAACATCTCTAGAGAACCGTGGAGAAAGATAAAGAAAATCCAAAATAAATTTATAACTTAAAATTTTAATCTTAAAATTAAAGGCAATACACCCAATCATATACTCCTCATAGAAGTGAATCGTTCCCCCATTGAGAGCATGACTATGACTAGGTACTTAAGGCATACAAACAAGATAAACAACATGGACGACAAGAGGCTTCCTAAGGTTGTTTCAAAATCCAGTAAAAACCACTTGCAGCTCAAGTGGGGTTGGCATAAAGATGCCAAGTCTTGGCTAAATCATTGGAGTATCGAGGAAGAGGTCACTCTACAAAATAACAATAATATTAAAACTATTATTTAATCCAAATTTAAGGAGAAATTGTGGTGCGATAAAGAATTAGAGAATAAAAGAAAAATAAGATACTACAAGGACGTGTTCAACCCTAATCTACAAGATCAAAATTATCTTTATGTTTTTAATATCGTAAAGAAGAAAATCAACATTGCTAAAATAAGAACAAACTCTTATGAGTTCCATAGTGAAACACGTCATTGGACAATTCCTAAAATGTTGTGGGTTGAAAGAATTTGTCATATTTGTGACACTAATATGGATGAAGATGAAAAATATTTTATCTTATAATGTCTTGGGTACACCCACATTAGATCTCAATTTCACAATATTTGTTACAATACTAACCTTCCTCACATTTTAACTCATCAAAACTATGGTGATTTAACAATGCTTCTCTTAAAGCTTTTTGAACACAAATAAAATTCTAAAGTAGACTAAGTAATTCCTTACCTTTTTTAAGGTTGAAAAAATTTGTCATCTTTGTGACACTAATATAGTTGAAGATGAAAAACACCTTCTCTTAGAATGTTCTGCGTACTCCCACATTATATCTTAATTTCACAATATTTGTTACAATAGTGACCTTCCTCGCTTTTTAACTCATTAAAACTATGGTGATTTGGGAATGTTTCTCTTAAAGCTTTTTGAACACAAAAATAAAATTCTAAAGTAGACTAAGTAATTCCTTACATTTTTTAAGGTTGAAAGAATATATCATCTTTGTGACACTAATATGGTTGAAGATGAAAAGCACTTTCTCTTAGAATATCTTGCGTACATCCACATTAAATTTCAATTTTACAATATTTGTTACAACACTAGCCTTCCTAACTTTTTTTTTTTAATTAAAACGGGTATTTTTATTGATCAACCATCATTACATGGAAGAAGTTTCCCGCATAATCTATGTACAACATTTCTCATTCTTACAATGATATGAGGAGAGATAAAGCTCAAACTACGGGATGGGAATCCACTGGGGGTCTTCGTCATTTTTGTTTAGCACACCTTGGGGTAAGAGGCAACCTATATTCGCCTTTGCATCTACCTCCTTGTTCGATCCACGCAAAATATGGAAAAAGAGAGAGTAGGAGAAGTCTTTCAGTTCTTTTCGAATCCTTAATAGAGTCTTGTTGAGCTGGTCATTTGTATTTAAGATCTTAATTAGGATTTCAGAGTCTCCAAAGACTTGTATTTCTCTTATGCCATTTTCCCGTGCTATTTGGCAAGCTTTGAGTAACCCGAGGATTTCAGCTTGGTTGTTTGTTCTTTGTCCTAGACCTCAACTGAAGCTGTCTTTTCGAGATCCATCTGAGGAGTATATCACTCTGGCTGCTCCTGCATTCCCTGGGTTTCCTTTGGAGGCTCCATCGAAAAAGACTGAGGCTATGCCTTGCCTCATCCACCAATCTTGAAAGATTGCATCCTTGTCTTGCACACACCAACCTGGAGTGAGATAGGGGCGAGTAGAGATTTTTTTTCTGTCTCGGTAGGTGAAAGTGCCAATCCATTTATTTTCTGCAGTAAGGAACATATTTTCATTCTTGAAGGAGTAGTTTGCTACTGTTTCGAGAAGTAGAGATTTTGCTTTCATAACTACCGAAGGGGGGGAAGGCAACTTATTGTTGAAGATCTAATCGTTTCTGGACAGCCATAGTTTCCAACAAATGTATTTGGGGATGGCTTGCCAAATTCTTTTCCAATTTGGACTGCTTTGCATCTCTTGAGAGTGGTGTGCCTTCCAAGAGGAAAATAAATTTACCACTGAGATCTCGTTCGGAGTTGTGACGTTGAGGCCTTGGAGAGAGATCTTCCATACTTATTGAGCAAAAGAACAATCCACAAAAAGATGATCCGTTGTCTCCGAGGAATTACAACACATAGGGCATCTGTGGGGGCCAATGATGCCTCCTTTTGTTAGATTTTCACCTGTCAAAAGTTTCATGTGCATTAGAATCCAGGAGAAGAAGATTACTTTAGGTAGTCCAAGGGGGTCCCAGACCTATTTCTAGAGAATTGCTAACTCAAAAGGAGCTTGGGGGGTTTGAATTGAAACATATCCTTGTGCAACCGAATAAAATCTAGCCTTGCCCTATCCCCATTTATCTGGCAAGAGGAGATGGACTGGAGATGAATTCGTCAGCACTGCCAGGAGGGTCGATTTCTGCCTTTGCAAATATTCTGGAACGCGTGAGAGGTCCCATGCTTGCCATCTTCCTAAGGCGTCCCACACATAGATGTCTGGGAGTTTGGTAAGTCCGCGTTAGGAGAGCCACTCACGAATTCCTTTAAGTTCGTCTGAGACGTTGAGGGGCGCATTTCCCATGATGTTGTCTTGCCACAACATTGTGTTTTCCCCATTCCTTGGGATTTTGTAGAGGTGATTTTGGAAGGAGGGTAAGCCTCGATGAAATAGGTTCCAAATCTGAGTGCCTTTGGGGGTGTTGTCTGCTTGGAAATTTCTCAGAGAGACGCCATCAAGGTATTTCTTCCTTAAAAGATTGCTTACAGGATGCCTTTGATTTCCATATAGGTTCCAAAGGATTTTTCCCCCCAGAGCCAGATTTGCAAGCTCAGGGTCTCTTACCTGAAGGCCATCGTCATAGTGAGGGCATTTGACCATTTCCCAATTGACTAGGTGGTATTTCTTATGATTACCTTTTCCTCCACACCAGAAGAAGTCTCTGATCATGTTTTCAATATGTGACATGATCATCTTTGGAGCAAGAAGGAAGCAAGCATGATAGATTGGTAAGGAGGACAAGATCGATTTTATGAGAGTGAGCTTCTATGCGTTTGAGAGCCACTGTCCACCCCAAGCTGTGATTTTTACATTGAATTTGCTTATGGTTTCTGTCCACAACGAAGACTTGTTGGGCCCCGGAGTTAGGGGGAGTCCAAGATACTTTATTTTTTCCCATGAAGCATAGCCCGAGAACCCCAAGTATTGGGAAATTATCTGAATTGTTTTATGATCTACATTCCATCCATACACTGCACTTTTCCTTTTATTGATGAGCGTTCCGGAGATACAGCAGAAGCCTTGAAGAATTTTGCTGAAGTTTTTCTCAATCTTTATGGAAGCTCCTCCTAGCATGAGGGAATCGTCTGCAAAGAGGGCATGATTGATTGGTTCAAGGCCCTTCGTCAGTCAAATGCCTGGGACTAAGCCAGTCTTCTTTTCAGTAGTCAACTTCCTACTTAAAGTGTCTGCCATCAATATGTACAGGAAGGGGGACAGTGGGAAGCCTTGCCTTAATCCCCTTGAGGCTTGAAAGTAATTTGTTGGTCAACCACTCACTAGGGGGGCTATCCAAGGCTTTTTGGTGCAAGCTTTGATCAATTTAACAAAGTCTGGGCAGAAACCAAAAGAAAGAAGGACTTTATAAAGGAAGTAGAGCTTTACCCTGTTGAAAGCATTTGCCATGTCGAGATTTATCAGCATCCCTTTCTCTTGTCGCTGGTGACTGGAGTGCATGGCTTATTGAACCTGTATTACATTGTCGATAATATGTCTTCCTTTGACAAGACCACCTCGCATGGGGGAAATGAGGTTTTCTAGTAGAGGCTTTATTCTATTTGCCAGGAGTTTGGACAAAATTTTGTAGGAAGCATTGCAGAGTGAGATGGGCATGAATCTTTCGAAGGAGCTCGGGTTAACTTCTTTGGGAATTAAGGCTAGGAAGGTGGAGTCGGTGTTGCCCCCTACCTTGGATCTTTTATGGAAAGCTCTGATCATCTTTTGCAGGTCTATCTTGATTATATCCCAACAAGCTTTGTAAAAATAGATTGAGAAACCATCTGGCCCCAGTGCTTTGTCGGGCTCCATGGACCAGATGACATTGCAAATTTCTTCTTCAGTAAACAACTTCATGTGATCTGCATTGTCATCCCTGCTTACTAGAGAGGGTATGTGTGAGAGGTAGTATGAGATAGTCTCTTCGCAGCCAGAGTCTTCTTCTTGGTATAGGCTCTGAAAGTGTTTTTTTGCTGCCTCTTTGAGTTGTTCAAAACCATTGTGTATCGTTCCATCTGAGGATGCAATTTCAGATATGTGGTTGCGGGAGAGGCGTGCTTTGCATTGCCTATGAAAGTAGGAAATGTTACGGTCTCCATCTTTTAGCCACAAGCTTCGAGACTTGAGCCTCCAATATTCTTCTTCTTGTCGAAATGCACATAAAGTTTTGTTTTGGGCAGCTTGTTCTTTCTCTAGATATGTTTTGAAGATGGCCTTGGACTCCATTTTCTCTTGCAAGTCTGTTAGCTGATGGACTGCCTCTTATCTGAGGCTAATGGGGTTGATGATGGGTTTTTTAACCCAAGTTTTCAGTGCATGTTTTGTTTCCTTTAATTTTTGCTCCCACACAAAGCTTGGAGACCTTGAGACAGGAGAGGACCAAGTAGATTGAACAGTTTCCAGGAAGCCCTCCTTTTCTATCCAAAGGGGGCTGAACCAGAAAGGAATTGGGCCCATATTTTCTTCTTCTTCCAGATTCAAGAGGATAGGTTTGTGATCAGAAGTCAACTTTGGGAGAATCTTGGTAGAGATTATCCTTCTTTCTTGCAGGAATGAGCTTTGGATTAAGAATCTGTCCAGGCGTGCAGAGATGTGATCATCCCCTAATCTATTATTTTTCCAGGTGTAAAGTCCTTTCGAAGGCTTGAAATCAAGGAGGTCCCACTAATGGAATAGCTCCTTGACGAAGGGGAGCATTTGGTCTCTGCCACTATTGCTTCCTCTCTTTTCTTTCGGATCAAATACTAAATTTAGATCTCCAACTAGCATTATGTTTGAGGGAGAGAAGATCTCTAAAAAATCTGATAACAATTGCCAACAGTCTTTCTTTTCAGAGTACAGGATCGAAACATAAATATTGAAGACTGAAAGAGAAAACTTACTTGAAGTATGTCAGAGTTTAGTGAAGATCCAGTGTTGGGTCTCAAAAGAATATTCTAAATGAAACTTGTCATTCGCCGACAAGGTTGCGAGGCCACCAGAGGAACCTCTTGCGCTGATGGCTTTCTCGATATTTTTCTTCCATTTCTGTTTGTTGATTTCAAGAAGGGTTTCCCCTTCAACTTTGGTCTCTTGGAGCAGGAGGATCTCGGGAGGGTTGATTTTCAGTGGGTCTTTGACTGCTTCGGCCTTCGATGGATTCCCCAAGCCTCTGCAATTCCAAGAGAATATACACATTATTTACTGGGGTTGGAGTGGGTAGGCCCTCCCTGGGGGCCCTTATTCTGGTATTTCTTCCAATGGAAATCTCAATGGTGGATTGGCTTCCTTGCATTTTTTGCCTCTTCGCTTCTTCTTCTCTTGCTTCTTTGTGAGATTTTCTCCTTGCTCTTTTTGAGGGTCTCTCGAAGGACTCATCTTCCGAAGATCTAGAGTTTTCCGTTTTTTTTTATTATATTATTTCTGCATATGAAGGGGAGGAGGAAGTTTCGATTGGGGAACCGGATTGGGCTACCTCGCCATTGTTTTTTCCCACTGTGGAAGGGAGGGTCTGTTGCTTAAGTTATTCAATCACTGGATCAGAGATTTCTAAAGGGTTGTCGAGGATTTCGAAGGGGTTCTTAGGAGCCTCTGGGATTGGAGGGGCTAAGCTTCCTTCCCCATGAGATTTCCCTGGAATGGGGGCACCAGGCCCTTTTAATGCCCCTTTCCCTTTGAATATGTTGTTATTCTATGACGGGGTTGCTTTCTGGACATGTGTCCATTATACGCCTTTCGAGATCTCCCCCTCTTCTTCTACCTTCTTTTTGCAAAGCTTGGTGAAGTGTCCATAGCCATGGCAATACCTGCATTTGAATGGAAGTTGTTCGTAATCCAGTTATTGGATGTGAGACTAGTTTGTGACTTTTAGTTGAATGGCTTCTGGAAGCCCCACCTCCAAATCTACTTCGACGCATATCCTGGCGTAGGAATACTGATCCTTTCTGTCTGCTTTGTCGATGTATTTTTTGAGAGTGTTCCTAATGGATTCTAGAGACTTCAGATTCCAACAATACAAGGGGAGGTGGGGGAGGCACACCTAGACCGGTACGACTGAGGTCACATCTTGTGTTAGATCGAAGTCTGGAGACCATTTGTTCAAATACAGACCCTGAGGGCCCATAAAGTATGGTCCATTTTTAAATATGAGGTTTATGTTCTTTGTGTTGTCAAAGACAAAAGTGTAGAATCCCCTACCGACGAGATGGCTTTTGATGCCTTCTTTTACAAGGGGACTCCAGTTGCTGTGAACCCATGCATCTACAACTTTGGCAGAAGACCATAGGCCTGTGAACTGGCCGATGAGTCCCCGTTCAACAAGGTTCAAAGCAAATCTGCATGTTTCTTCTGCTAGGAGGGCGACTGAGGGAATATTGTCCAATTTTTTGACGAATTTTTGCTGCACCTCTAAGGTCGTTCACTTGCTGCTGGCTACGGCCAGTTTTATGAAAGCATCTATCTCATGAGGGAGAGGCGGGTGGGGGAGCCTCAGGGCCCCCTCCTGGGGCCATGGCATGAGGGCAAGGGAAGGGACGCACCAGGTGCGTGCGCGAGCTGCCTCCTGGAGCATGAACGTTTGGGTGTTTTTTATGATATGCTTTTCTAACCTTTTAACTTATTAAAACAATAATAATTTAAAAATATTTCTTTAAAGCTTTTTGAAAGAAAATAAAATTCTAAAATAAACTAAATTTTTAATTTTATTATTTATAAAATTATTAAAATAATATAAATTAATATTTTAAAAATCATTATAATATATGTATATATATAATCTATATTTAATTATATTCCATACCAATTGATGTTTCTTGGAAAATATCAAGACTAAATTTATTATATATCTAAGCTAAATAAAAAAAATAAAAGGCAATTCAAAATTTGTGTATATTATTTATAAAATTATTAAAATAATATAGATTAATATTTAAAAAATGATTATAATATATGTATATATATAATCTATATTTAATTATATTCTATATCGAAATTTGTGTATATTATTTATAAAATTATTAAAATAATATAGATTAATATTTAAAAAATGATTATAATATATGTATATATATAATCTATATTTAATTATATTCTATATCGATTGATGTTTTTTGGGAAATATCAAGACTAAATTTATTATATATCTAAGCTAAATACAAAAGTAAAAGGCAATTCAAAATTTGTGTATATTACTTTCATAAATGATCAAATTTTAACTTTATTTGAATACCTTTTAACAACAAACAATCTAAGCTAAGTACAAAAATACAAGATAATTCATTACTTTGACAATTTTTCAAATTTTAACTTTGATTAAATAACTTTGAAGAACAAATCTAAACAACGTTAGCCAATAATGTGAACTACAAAGAGAACCATATTTATATGGACTCTTTGAAGTAGGAGGTGGTTAGCCTAACTGCTTAATAAATATGACTTAATACCTTTGAAGAACAAATCTAAACAACGTTAGCCAATAATGTGAACTACAAAGAGAACCATACTTACATGGACTCAGGAGAGAACCATACTTACATGGACTCAGGAGGTGGTTAGCCTAACCGCTTGATAAATAATATATTGAAATGGAAGAAATTCTACTTGGTAATATGTTTTTATTTATTTATTAATAGTTTGCAATATATTTTATTAAATTATGGTGTTTTTTTGTTTTTAATGGGTATGAGTAGGTTTAATGGTTAAGAACATGTGTTTCCTCTTAAGACATTATAAGTTCAAAACCAGAGGGGGTAGGGTATGTATACTTCCGTAGATTTTACTAGTCAAATCGCTAGCCAAAAGGGGTCTCTTGTCCCACAAACAAAGAGGTAGGGGGGGTCTCTTATCTCACAAACAAAAGAGTCTCATACACAATTTTAATGTTTAACTTAGGTATGACCTTAAAATTAGATTATTGTTATTAATATAGTGACAATGTGATTGTGGTTGATATTGTTGAATATTTCTTATTTTTTTGAGTTTTATAATTAAAAAATAAATAAATATTATAAGTAGATTTCTTAAGTTTAATATAAACAAAGAGTAAAAGGGAATCATTATATATGTTTGGATATGTATATACTTTAACCTAAGTTTTGTTTTGCAAAATGTAATAGTTTGGAGTGATTTTCAATGAGTTTGAGAATTGGATTAAGAAAACATGACTCTCAAATATAATAGTTTGGAATGTTTTTTAATGAATTTGAGAATTGGATTACGAAAACATGACTTTCAAATTTATAATTGGTCAAGAAATAGGTTATGTGATGGATGCTTTTCCAAAGTTAGAGGTCTCTTGGAAAAAAAATCCCAAAATTGGAATTACTATGAAATGAATTTTCAAAAATAACTTAAAAAAACATGTAATCCAATAAAAACCCAAAACATTGACTAAGATTATAAGTTCTCCATTAAAAGTAAATATCATACATTATACATAGATTCAATGACACCAAAGGACTCACTCTTTCTATAAAACTAAAAATCCATTAAAAAAAAATGAAAAAGATGAAAATATCACATGAATTATATATATATTAAATAATACCAAAGGATTCATTCTTTATATAAAACTAAAAATCCAAAAAAATGAAGAAAATGAAAATGTCACATGAATAAAATCCAAAAAATGAAGAAGATGAAAATGTCACATGAATTGAATAACTCAACAATACCTTCATTTAAATTAAAAAAAAAAAATACCTTTATTTAAATTAAAAAAAAATGGTTTTATTACAACATACATTAAGTTTAAACAATTCAATTTAATTAAAACACATAAAAATAAATAAAAATATAAACCCTTTTACATTCAAGATCCTCACTTAAAAACAATAACAATGAAAAACAATACCTTCATTTAAATTAATTTTTTTTTTTATTTATTAAAACATACATGAAGTTTAAACAATTGAATTAAAACACATTTAAAAAAAAAGACATCTCTAAATGTAAGCCCTTTTA
Organism: Picea engelmannii; assembly: GCA_009831015.1. Lineage (NCBI taxonomy): Eukaryota > Viridiplantae > Streptophyta > Pinopsida > Pinales > Pinaceae > Picea > Picea engelmannii. Next base: position 10,613 of record ML804243.1, on the reverse strand, counting down.
CATTCAAGATCCTCAACTAAAAGCAATAGGATGTTTATCTTTTAAAATCACAAATCAATTAAATAAACTAAAAGCAACAACAATAGGATATTGAATGAATTAGATATTTATATTAAGTTATTATAAATTGAATATCAAATGTGATTGGTTGTAATTTTGGTAACTAGATTTGGATGGGACATCGAGTGAATCAAAAGCAGGGTTTTGACCTCTTAAGACGGGTAACTCGTGACACTAAATCACTCAACTAATTTACGGACTTAAAAAACATATATATAAAACATAATTATTTAAAACTATATTTTTAATAATGCAATTTCTGTGGATTTTGAATTGTTTTTTAAATTTTGGATTGTTAATTTTTTTCTTGATATCGGGCAAAGGCATGCTACTCCAATTTATTTTAAAATTAATTAAAAAAAAAAAAAAAAAAACTTAAATTTTATTTCATTCAAGAGAAAATAAATTTACATTTTGTGGAATACATGTAACTATGTATTTTGTCAAGAGCAAAAGACAAAAATTGTTTGTCCCCACTAGAGAGGACCTCTAAACTAACCTTGCTCTTTAAAAAGAAAATCATTAGAACAAAATTGACAAAGTGTCAAGTTTAATAACAACCATCAAAACATGAGTTTATCATTTAATATTTACAGTCACAATAACCACTTCTACATATAGTATCCACAAAATTTTGGAGTAATGGAGACAAAACATAGTTTTCTCCATCCCAACATATACAAAAATTTTCAAAAAAACAAGACTGATAAAAATCTGAATTAATATGATTGCTCTAATTGACCCAAAGGGTCTATAAAAGGTCTATGATAAAAAACATGTTCTGATCCTTCATTGGCTTCTGTAATCATCCATGTCCCAAAACCCATTCACAAGCTTTTTTTAGAGAGAAGATCTACCTCCTTGTTGCATTCCTTGTATACATGCCGGATAGAAAATGAATCAAAAGTGGCCAATATTCTGAAGATTTCATCAAGTGAACGAGACAATAGTAAAATGTGGCATTGTTGAGTCTTTCAGATCCAACTTATAACAAGCATAGAGTCACCAAATAATAAAGGAAACACATTTTTCTTTTGCAAATAGTAGTAGCAATTTTAGGGCCAAGAGTTTTGCATAGTTGTTTGTTCTGTGGCCTGGCCCCATTTTAATAATGAAAGAATGAATTTGTGTCAAGTGTAGAACCGCTCCCCCACCACAAATTGTATTATTGTTTTGAGATGCTCCATAAAAAAAACCCAGGGCTTGGAGAAATCAACTTATTCTTCCTGAATGTTTCATGCAACATTACAATCCTTATCTTGAGGAAAGTGGGATAAGATGCTAAGACCCTACGTAGCAATGAGTTCTAGAAGGGTGGTCTTATCTTTGAAGATTGCTGAATTTTTGGCTAATCAGGCTCCCCAAATTATGATGAGAGGAAGGACCTTTATGTTCTTGTTCATGGGTTGTGGGAGCCATTCCTTCCAAGCCTCTTCAACCGATTGTCCAAGCCCCTTACAACTTTGTCCTAATGTAAGGGAGCATTCCTCCCAAATTTACTTAACAAAAGGACAAGAGATAAAGAGATGCACTCAAGATTCCTCATCAACTTTGCATAGCACACACCATCCCACCATTCCACACCCTCCACCTTTAGATGTTTCAATTTATCCCAAATGGAGATTTTATTCTTGATCAAACACTACATAAAAATTTGAGTTATTAAAGGACATTTTAACTTCCATATACCCTTCCACCACCAAGCGAGCTCCCTCTAGTAGAGATCTATGATAAGTTGTGAGTATCCTAACTTTGAGGTATAAACCCCATGGAAGCATTTTGCCAAACCAACTCATCATCCCTTTATGTTATTCTGACATGAACTTCTTTTAAAGCCCTTGTGTAAATAGCCCAAATATCAGAAAATTCTTCCCTCACTCCTATTTGTTCAGCTTCTTTCCATTCTTAGGATGAGATAGTGGTGCCGACTCACATATATGTGACCCAGGCTCACATAGCTAGGCTCACATATATGTGAGTCGGCTCACATACATATATGTGAGCGGGTTCACATACATACTCACATATATGTATGTGAGCCGGCTCACATATATGTATGTGAGCCCGCTCACATATATGTGAGCATGTTCACATATATGTGTGAGCCGACTCACATATATGTGAGTAGGTTTTGGCAGGCTCACATGGCTCACATATATATGTGAGCCTATGTGAGTCGGCTCACATATATGTGAGCAGGCTCACATATATGTGTGAGCCGGCTCACATATATGTCAGCAGGCTCTGGCAGGCTCACATGGCTCACATATATATGTGAGCCTGCTCACATATATGAGCAGGCTCACATATGTGAGCCGGCTCACACATATATATGAGTCGGCTCACACATATATGTGAGCCTGCTCACATATATGTGAGCAGGCTCACACTCACATATAACATATATGTGAGCCGACTCACATATATGTTAGAGCCGACTCACATATATGTTATATGTGAGCCGACTCACATATATGTGATTGTTAGGATGAGATAGTGGTGAGACCCTCATCGACAAGTTCACAGATATAATAAAGGATGCCTAACCAACTCCTGTCTAGTAAATGATTAATCCGACATCCAGGCCACGGATCTGCTCCCACTCTCGCTTTGTTACCTTTTCCTACTCGCCAAGAGAGCTTTCCGTATAATTATTTTTTGAAATTATATTGTGAATAATGGAACATTTGTATTTGAAAACTACGGATAATAAATCAGAAAAAGCCGGGAGAAGATAAACGGGCCGAATCGCACGTTTCTGTTTTCCGTTGACAATAGAACGCAAAGGCAAAAGCACGGTGTCAGCAGATTGATAAAAGTGACTTACTGTTGCAGATCTATGGAGCGGATCTTTCTTCTGAAAACGATGCAATCTTGCTCTTCTAGAAGCTTCGCACTCTGTTTCAAATAAGAAGATCCAAGCCCAGACCCCAGCTTTAAATTCAGGAAATCTCAATTGCTACTCAGAATGGCGAGCCTTTGGCTTTAAAGGAATTTTATTCTGCAATTTCGAGGCCAGGGCATCAACAACGACCGCCATTATTTTGCAATTTCGAGGCCGGGCATCAACAACGACCGCCATTATTTTACACCAGGGGATCCCGGAACAGGTTTTTGCTTTTTTTTCCCCTTTAAATTCAACTGTTCCAATGAAAACTATTTAGAGTTTCAGTAACTTACGAAAACATTAGTTAAACATCTCATTTTTGTTTGACAAATCTGTATTTGGCCGGACAGGTCATTTTCTTTTATTTTCTTTTGTATTTAAGAGTTTATTGATTTGATGAAACGAAAGCTCTCCACATTTTCATCGCCTTATGAAATACTAGTTCAACATCTTCTTCTTGTTTGAAACCCCTGTAATTTTCCCTATAAACTATGGAATCAGTGTAGCGTGAAATGAACTATTTTTTAAAATTATTAAAGAATATCTTTAAAGGCCTCAAGAACGATTTACTGTATAGGTTTTGCCACTCAGCACAGTTTACATTTCGCATAAACAATATTTTAGCGAAATTCGGAAACGCAGATCTCAACGATAGCTTTTGGTTAAGTTTATATGGTTGGATCCACGCAAACCGGAATGACCACGAAGAATCATGCGTAGTATGAATTGTGATATTCATGTGACGGGGCTTGGTTTCTCCAATTATGTCAGAAGAGTATTTAGACGTGATTCGATTCTTGCCCTGGTTTCCGTTCTTGTTGCGATTTGTTTGCTTAAACGGTACGTTTGATAAAATGAAGCTTTCTGTAAGTTTATGGTGTTTTTTGGTAAAATAATCAAGGGGTTGTATAAAGATTTGATTTTTTGAATTTGGCAAAACATATTTTGGGGTTGTTTAAATTGAATTTTTGAATACGAACACTTTCAAAAACCTTAAAACCCTAAAGACACTAGAATTAAATTACTCAAATCTCAAATGAGCGAATTTGTGGATTTGTTTGTGGACAAGTGTAAACATTTTATATTTTGATTTTTTCTCTAATAATTAATTATTATATGTAGTTGTAAGGACAAATTTTCATTACTTAAGTTATATTTTTTTAATGAATAAATAAATTCAGAACTTTGAAAAACTTTAATTTATATAATTCAAACAATTTTTTGATTTATGTAATTTTAACAATTTTTTCTTAGTTTAGATAAAATTATAAAAAAAAAATAAAAAATAAAAAGATTTAAACTATTAATTTTGACATTTTGAGATATGATTGAAAATCCCTACAACTATTTTCCTAGTTCTAACGGGTGGTTAACAAATCACCAAATCTATACCATAAATTTCTTATTTTCACACAAGATGGGTAGTAACTGTAAAATTGGGGTAAATTTCTTATTTTCAAATAAGAATAGTAAAAACTGCAAAAATAGGTAAATGGACCCAAAACATTGACCAATATACCTAAAACTTGACCGCTAACCATCAATTGTAAAGAAAATATTTACGGGAATGCGAAACCCGACCTAACCTTATTCAGTAGGCTTAATATCATAATTTTCTAATTCAATAACTAACATCCAACCTGCTTAAAAGCGGTGCCGTCTATGAAAATATTTCATTTTTTCTCATTGATTTAATATTATGGGATATTGAGGCCTTGAAAGCGGTGCCTTCTATGAAATTTTTTCATTTACTCCCCTTTTTATATTATGGTATATTTATGACGATCACGTTCCAAACCCTAAGGAATAATTGCAAGCGTCTATGAAGATCACTTTCCAAATCCTAACGAGTAAACTAGGGCAGAAAGAAATAATAGCTAAAAAAGAAAAAGCGGCTAATTCGCCAGCGTTATTTTTTTAATATGCTTTTTATGAAATGTAATGATTATATAACTCCGTTGAAAAAGTTAACATGTAGAAGTTTCCTTCTAAGAATTAGATAGGCTGGGTTTATATCCTGTAAATTTCGTTCGAGAAGCTTTGGTGAATACGCTATAATTGTTTGTATTCTTTATGGTTGTCATAATCATCACATTCCGTGTGCGTGTTTGCGAAAGTGTTGTCATTAAGCTCTTGGTGATATCATGTGTGTTTGTGTTCGTGATCTTGTTTGTGTTTGTACCATATCGTGTAATCCAATTCAATCATGAAGTACCTTTTCACGTATTAAAACAACACCATAAATAGTTCTCACTTCATGATTTACATCATCTTTATGGTATGGTATCATCACCTTCGTGGTATGGTATGATTTATTATTGTTGTAGGTTAAAGGTTCTATCAGATGGTTATTTTTCTAAGATATTTGTCACGAATTTAGCTATAATTTGAGTGTCTTGAGAGTTTTTCAGCATGCTAATTTATATTCGCATTAAAAAATGGATTTTAAATAACAAAAAAAAATAATTCTTGTAAATTTATTTAGCTGCCTAAAAAAATCATTTCATAAAACAATTGTCTTTACATAGTTTTTGAATATTGTTAAATTTTTTTTAGAAAGATTAGGTGTACCTTTCCATTGCATTTTTTACTTTTACTTTATTTTTGTATTAAATTAACGTGTCTAGTTAGAAATATATGGAATTGTGTTTTTTGTTTTTAAATTTTGATAAAGCCTATTATATATTTTATTTAGTTAGTTTTAATTTTATATTTTATTGTCAATATTATTTGATACCACAAATGTTAATGTTAAGTGAATTAATCAATTTTACAAGAAATTAGTCACTAATGAAGATGGGTTATAGTGATTGATTTGAATATTAAACACTTACACAATTAATTTTAAAAATGATATTTTTTAATGTTGAATTGAGAAACCCTTCACATATTTAAATAAATAGAGTAGTGAAGTTGTTATTTAAATAAAGAGAGTGAAGTTGTTAAGGTTTTGAAAATGGGGTAACAAGCTATACACATTTACCATAAGAACAAACCCCATAGTTAAACGTACTTGAACTATAAACATATTAGGATGGATGAACTTCTCAAAAAGTTTCGAGGAAATACAAATATTAAAAGTAATGTTAAATAGCCTATTAAAACTTATAAAAATTAATTATTATTTAACAACATTCATAAATAATTAGTCATAATAAAATAACTCTAATATTAAATATTTCACATAATTAATTTAAAAAAATAATGTTTCAAAACGATTTATTTTAAAACTCCCTCTCATACTTATTTCTAACTTAATAATCCTTTAAATTTTGGAAAATAAAGAAAGCAAATGTAAAAACATAAAAAAAAAATATTTACACATTAATTCATACTTTGTATAAGTTTCACTTACATCTCACTTATGTTGACTTAAAAACTAATTACAATTAATATAAAAAATCATAAGCATAAACATAAAATCTCTTATATAAAAAAATAAAAGGAAGAATTGAGTGTTATTCATTTCTAAGAAGAAAAAGATTTTGATTAAATAATTTTTATGTCAACAAAAATGAATTGTCCCAAAATGCAATATTCATATATTTACCTCAAAATTTGTGAATATGTTTAATGAACAATCTATTTTAATTTAATCTTAGATAGTATTACAAAAGGCATACATAATTTAAGTCTCTAATAACATTGAAAATTATATATTTAACATGTCTTTATTTCAGGATAAAGATTAAATTTCATTATTTCAATTGGATTAATGAATATATAATATTAAGAAGCTATTCAATTCATTGGATATAGATTGGAGCACAAAGTTTAAAATTCATTGTTTTAATTGGATTAATGAATATAAAGTTATTAAATCCATTAATTATGGATATATTATATTTGATGTATTTGAGGTGAAAAGTTTATGAGATTTAATAATAGTAGTTTAAATGTGTGACACTATTTTTTCGCTACTTAGAATAATTAATATTTGTTAGCCTAAAATCATGTAGAAGTCATTTTGGATCCATGGAATCACATATAGAATGTTAACATTTGTACAATCCCGTTATAGTAGAGGTGTTTGAGGGTGTTGAAATAAGAACAATCTCACCAATCCAAAATTTCATTTCTTTTTGTTTTTAATCGAAACAAGGAAATATTATATTAAAAAGGTGTTGTAGCCAAACTAACAACAATATACAAAAAAACTGTTATATAGGATCTTAAGACAAAATAATTAGCTCTCTGATGCTATAAATGAGAGTTTTCTACAAACTATAACAAATACATTCCATGTTTTCTTGCAAGTAGCTTGCTTAACAAAGACACCTAAAAGTCTAATAACTTAAAAAAACATAACGATTAACAAAATACATGTTGGTTGTTAGCCTCTTCCTGTCCAACATCCGATGGAGGTGAGTTTTGTTGGCTAATGTCCGTGGATTCCTTAAGTTGATGGATTGTCTCCTCTTCCTTGAATTCGACTTATGGAGAGTTGACAAATGCCCTATTATTTCAAGTTGAAGAGATAGAGAGTCCTTGAGAAGGTTGAGCGCCAAGTTCCACAACATGATGCATTCTGCTTCCAAGATGTCAATCCTCTGTCTTTGTTGAACCAATAAATTCATAATGGTTGTATGTCGAGAAACAAAATGGTGCTCTTTGGATGCCATTGAGAAAACAAAGCTTCTATTGGACTATATGTATTATTCATGTCTTCTCAAGGTTCTCCTAAATTACAGTATATCTATGTTTTCCATAGTTGATAATCCGAAGGCACAATTCCTTGAAGTTGAACTAGATTGAAGAAGCCGAGGCTAGAAAAAGAGTCTCTAACCAACATAATTAACAAAGAAATTACACACACCATGCACTTCCTTTGGATATGAAGCCCGTACCTAGCCCCTTGATCCAAAAATTCCAATAGATTGTCTGACAAAATGAATTGCGAAGGATAAACACACAAAAATAAACAACTTGGGGAATACAATGTTGGAGACAAACAAACCAAAAGCCAAAAATCACCTTCCCCTTAACTAATTTCAAGGTGTTGTCACCAATCAGGATACAAAGTCCAAATTATAGAAATCTGACCATGAACCTTAACCAAATTCCATTGAATGTCTCTCAAATCCAGAGTAAAAAACATGAATTCCAAATGGACGGCCCAAAGGATTAGATAGACTCCCACCTGAAGGTTTGAGGTCCCCTTGAATTCTAGAGTGTAGATGCAACAAACTCTAATTCCCAATTGTGCCATTACCCCACAATGCCGACGGGTAACCTTACAATTACATTCAAGAGGCAGAGCCTTGGTTATAGCTCGTATGTTGGAGTGACAAGAGACTGTCCTCACGAGTCCCATCCCTTTGCAAGAAGTTTAATATGCTTGGTGACGAATCATGCGAGAATTAATGCATGTTTGACATGTCCTTTCCATGCTTAAAGATATTAAGGGATATTACAAAAATTTCTCCCCCCATTTTTCTCTAGTTCCCTTATGCTTAGAGATGTGACTGTCTTGGTCCATAGATCAACTTCCGAGTTGAGACTGTGCCTCACATGGTAAAATGAAATTTTGAGATGAATACTTGCCTCTTTTTTGGCTTGAACAATAATCACCGCTAGCTTGCTTTCCGACATAGTTGTTTTCCGTGGCATTGCTTTAATACCAAAGTGGAATCATCGATGACTATCAAGGATATAATCTTGGCTTCCTTAACTAGCAGAAGATTTGTAGAAGTGCATATGCTTTTACTTGATTATTTGTAGCTTGTCCTAGTCTCTAGGTGTAAGTTCTTTCTGTTCTTACTTAGGGGATCATAGAGGAACCCTTCACACCTAACACCCTTATCCAAAATTTCAATTCTAGCAAAAATTCTTAATTCAAATTCCAATAACAACAAATTAGAAAAAAACAATTTAGATTTTTTTTTTAATAATTAATTATCCATATTTATAAAAAATTAACACTTTTTAACAAATATTAAAAGTGCCTTTATATAATATTAAATAAAATGATTCAAAATCTACACATATTGTTGTAAAGAATTTTCAAATTTCAATTTAATTTTTTTTCAAATTTTAATTTTAATAATTTTTTTTATTTGCTAGTTTATCTGTGATGTCAAAATCACCTGTAACGTTAAAATCACTTAAAATCACCAGGGATCGCATCGGCCTTGAGCCACACCAACCCTTAACATGGATGATTTTTTTTGTCCTTGCAAGTTTCAAACCTATAACTTTAACATCACAAAGTACCTTAAGAGCACACTCCGTCAAGCAATATCCTATACCTCTAAAACTTAATTTTAATAATTTTAAAATTTAAAATACAATATCTTTAAAACAAGATGTATTCAATGCTAATCAACAATATGAAGTACAAACACAAACTTTGAAGTGATAACGATTATAAAAAATAAAAATAATGTGAATTGATTTTAACAACATCAAGGTCATATTCTTTTATAAAAAAATTCAAATCAAGAGATCATTGTTTTTTATAAAAAATTAAACAGCAAGAGGTCATAGAGGTCATAGTTTTTTATAAAAAAAATCAACATCAAGGTCTCATTCTTTTATAAAAAATACATAATGTGAGAGATACACGTCATTTGAATATATTTATGTATTGGCCTATATCAATTAATATTTGTTTTTTAATTCTTTTAAACTTTATTCAATTAAAGTCACCATTTTTATATTTTTGAAATGTGCGTTGTGTTTAGATTAGTTACAAAATGGATTTTTAACTGGCAATTTCTATAAACTCTACTCAATTAAAGTCAGTTTCAGGGCCATTTTTAGAAATATATAAAAAATATGTATTGTGTTTAGAAGTGATTAGTTATAAATTTGAAAAATGGGTGTTGTGTCTAGAAGTGATTAGTTATAAATTTGAAAAATATGTACTGTGTCTATAAATGATTAGTTATAAATTTGAAAAATATGTACTGTGTCTATAAATGATTAGTTATAAATTTGAAAAATATGTATTGTGTTTATAAGTGATTAGTTATATAATCAATTTTTAACTTGGCCATTTTAATATATATTGTGTTTAAAAGTGATTAGTTTGAATTTTTTTTTTTTTTAATTGAATATATATAGAATTTTTTATGATTTTAATATTGTATTCTTGTTTAACTAAGAAAAAACATATTTTTCTTTTTCAATTTCAAATTAACAAAATTATGATTCCTCATCTATTCATTTAAAGGGTTTTCAAGTAAAATTAAATTCATATAAAGAAGGGAGACATCGAGACTATATCCACATCACATTTTTCAAAAGGAAGGTTAGATCCTATACCAATGTGGTGGGGCTGAACTCAATCACCATCTTTTGAGTATTTTTTTTACCAAAAAATTAACCATTAAATAAGAATCTTTTAAATGATTAATGTATTAATAAATCTTTGAAAAAAAAGCCATATATAAGAATTTTTTAAATCATTTAATTTTTTTTACCAAAAAATTAACCATTAAATAAGAATCTTTTAAATGATTAATGCATTCATAAATCTTTGAAAAAAAAGCCATATATAAGAATCTTTTAAATCATTAAATAAGAATCTTTTAAATGATTAATATATTGATAAATCTTTGAAAAAAAGTCATATATAAAAATCTTTTAAATAATTAATGTAAGAATCTTTTAAATGATTAACGTATTGATAAATTTTTGAAAAAAAAACCATATATAAGAATCT